>JAQIXX010000664.1:0-50861 GCA_034700605.1 Willowsia nigromaculata
CTAAATAATTATTCGATTTTCCCTTGCGGGATATTTTCATGTAAAATAGGGACAAAACCATGAACCATAGATGTACAGAAATTACATGCCTTTGTAAATAGAGCAGGTATAGTATGCTGGAATATACTTAGCCACTGTTGATTTTTTTGCAATAACAAATAGGGATTTTATGTCGATAAGTGAATTTTACTAAAGTATGGTATTTCTGATTATAAATGAACCTAAAACTTGCTGAATGAAGCCAGTTCCTTGATATATTTTTATGTGAAATTTTCCATAGATGGTATGGGTTATGTTGAAAGGCTTGTTGAAAAGTATGGAAAGACATTTCGATACAACCTCGGCACTTCAGAATATCTAGCAACAAGTGATCCTATGATAATAAAGGTAAAATGAATAGTACACAATTTTGATTCTAATGGGTAATATGTAAATATAAACATTGCGTGATCTTTTAGAAGCTCCTTAGTTCAAAACTTGATAGTCATTTGGAAAAGCCTCAGCTCATATACGTCACTATGCTCGGAAATTATCTTAAAGATGGACTCTTTGCGTCTCGCACTAACGTTTGGTCACCACACAGATCTGCGATATCGCGAGCTTTCACTTACAAGTCACTTCCAAGATATTTAAAATTTATGAATGATGCAGCTCAAAATGTAGTAAAATCGGCTTTCAGCGCAGCAGATCAAAACTCTGTGAATTACATTTCTAATAAAGTTTTTAAATCAGTTATTGATCGTGAGGCAATGCCTATAACTACAAGTAAGTAAGCCTTTTTAATGAAAATTTAGTTGACGTTGCAATCAATTCAAATTACTTTGGTTAAATCTCACAAACCCTAAGTTGCTTTTGTTTCTTTTAGAGATTATCCTTGGCTCAGAAACTTTAAGCTTTACCAAGGATGAGCAAACTAAGTACTGTGAACATACATTAGGGTACGTTAATTCTAGTTTAATATTTAAAAAACACTTTCGAAAAATAGAAAATTTCCTTAAAGTTTTCGAAATTCCTTTCAATTTTTCGAAATTTCAAATTATTCAAATATTCTGGCCAACTAAACAATTAAATAAAAACCTGGCCGGTTTTTAAAAACTGTACATTTAAATCCAAAGGCATAAAATAGGGCTCCTACCTCTTTTTGAACTGCTAGCTCCCCCTGACTGGTGAGCTGGCTGAGCCACTGCATCATAATTCCATTTTATCCTATTATGTTTCCCTAGCCTGTTGTACGTTTTTGTCAAATTTTTTAGTAATTCAAATGCAGATTCCTATTTGTATGTGCGTAGACATATCAAGACTGCAGCATCTCGCTACCAAAATCCTCTACTTATGATCCCAGTTGTATGGTTTTTTCATCCCAGTAAGCGTTTATTGGATCACCATGATCAACAACTTTACGAATTATCTGGAAGAGTTAGACAATAAACTGATTTTTATAAAGCATTTATGACAGAACAGAAAACATACTCATATACATTTAATGAAATTTTCAATATCTTTTCAGATAATCAACAAATATCGTACAGCCACACAGGCTGCAAATACTTCAAAGAGTGATGAAACTTATAAGGAGATTGGAATCAAACCTTTTGAATGCTTGGTCGAACAAATGATAAAAGCTGGCTTCAGCAACGATGAAATACTTGTTGAAATTTCAACCTTTTTGCTAGCTGTGATAAAAAAACTAATTTACAAAATTTAAAGATTTGTGTCATTAAAATATCTTAACTAATAATCATTTGTTACATTACAGGGTCACGAAACCTTAACCGTGTCTCTCGATACCTTAATATTCCATTTGGCAAGCAACATCAATTGTCAGGTATTTTTTGCTTTAAAAATACTAGTTTTTTAAAGAGTTTCCGATGATCTGTACTCATATGTAAATTATACCAGACTATTAAATGCAGACTTGAGGTGGATCATTTGTTTGATAAGAAGTTATGTTCCACCAATTCACACCGTACCCTGGAAAACTGCGCAGAGTTGAAATATTTGGAACAATGCATTTTAGAAAGCTTAAGAATTACTCCAACTGTACCGTCGTATGGGAGACGACTCGACGCTGATCTTGAAATCGATAACGGGCAATATTTGGAATCAGGATGTAATGTTATGCTTTGGCCACTTCATAGAAATCCAGACATTTATCCAAATCCAAAAAAGTTTGATCCAGACAGATTTCTACCTGAAAACATGAAAACCCGAGATACACATGTTTTTATTCCGTTTTCAAAGGGCGCGAGAAACTGTATTGGTTCAAAAGTTGGGTTATGAGAAACAAAGGTGGTGATAGCTTGGATTTTAAGGCATTTTACTTGGACAACACCTGACACACTGGATGATTATGAGTTTACATATGACGTAACCATCCATCCTAAAACTCCTTTTAATGTAACATTTAAGAAACGCCTTCCTGAAGACACAAAAATGTAAAGAGTATCAGTTATATTTTTACAATGACAGTAATTAGCTAAATGTGTAACTATGAGAAATATACGAAGAACGGCAAGGGCTTTAATCTGAATTCTCTCGAGAAAAGTTTTTGAAATGTCAAGTTTGCAAAAGTTTTTGTATATTTCTGACAACAACTATCGTTTGTTGAATGCGTTTGAGGTGACAAAAGACAACCAATGAGTTGTAGTACAATGTGTATTTTCAGATTTCGTGATTTCGAAATTCGTGGGTATGACATTTCGCATGCAACTTACAATTTATAAACTTGTCACTTTATTCTGAGAGTCATCATCTCATTTTGCTTGATTTGTTTTTTCTAGTAGTCATAAAAGTTTCAAAACAAAGTCTTTTTTGACAAAAATGAATGTTTTTATAAAAACTATGTACAGTGTAATGATGTAGGACGTTATCTCTCTATTATTCTCGACTCAATTATTATTCTTATTATTCTGCTGTTCTTCATCCCATCCTTGAGATTACCTTTTATATACTTATCCTAAATAAATAAACTTTTGTAATAAGTAGTAACTGAGTCTAAAAGCATTGACAAAAGAGACCTACGACCAGGCGGAATAGCTTTTGAGTTTTGATTCAACCCCCAACACATATTTGGAATACGTGTGGTTGTGGTTTTTCCTCTCCCTCTCTCATTATCCCTCTCCACAACAACACGTATCCGTTAATTTTTTATGAATTGTTACAGAACACTTTTTGTTCGTTAAAATCACTTTACCTTGAAAACAAAATTAAAAAGGGAATGGATGAAATTTGAGTCACAATTCACAAAAGGTACTTTAGTATAGACTACATTGTTCGGTTATTGCTTAGTAGCTACTTTGTAAACTGATTGAGAAAGTTTCAAAATGTTTTTTAGATAGCACTATAGTAGGCTATAGTAGTATATATATTTTTATTGCTGAAGATTTCAATTCTTTTTATTTCGCATAATTCCATTGTTTATGAACAAAATAGCGGTGATGGTAATCGGTAATGAATACATAAAGATTTTTTTAAATGGATATGGTTTAGCGGCGAAAGCTCTTTGGTATTTGATTTTTTATGAATGTTACGCGTTTCATGGATTGATATGTCTGTTATGTGTTGTAATATGTTATGTAACTTGCGTACATTATAATATGTGTAACAGCAGAGAAGTCCTATGGTTGTAACCTTTACATATGTTAGAAAATTGTTTGTTTGTATTTCGTTGTGTTATGATGGTCTCCGACTACGAAAAAGTATTGCTTTTAAATAAACACATGTGAAAATAAAAAGTAAGCAATCTTCTTTTCATGTATTTAAATGCGGAGTACATTTTAGCTTGATTTAGCTAATGTACGTACATTGACTAAAAAGATGTACAAAGGTAGAAGACTTGGAAAGATGAGTAAACTCCGTGGTAATGCAGCGACCAATCAAAGCATAAGTAGGGCACTTTTCAACCAATCAAAACATAAGCAGGGCACAGCAACGGTATACCGGCAATGCTTAACCAGATGTTTTTGTTTATACCATGGATTTCCTTCATCTTTCCAAGTCTTTACCCTCTATAGTCACTGATTACAATGTATATCGCATCTGAGATTCATATGATAAAACTATAATGTCACCAGAGTCATATATTGTGCGCCATTATTTCAAACTCTAGTTGTGAATCCTTCAGGAATTTTACATTGCCATTTTTCATTGACAATGAGCTTTCAATATACAGTATCTACTAGTTAAATCTAATGATCACGCTTTAAACATGGATGGTAAGGGAAAGAAAGTATTTGATAATAAACAACTTTTATACAATCATGAACCAAACCAATTGGCACATAACGAGACAGATTTTGCACTGCAACAACATGAGTCTTGAAAATTTTACCTCCAACTTTGTGGATGTCATATTTAAGGCAGCATAGAAATCACTCTACTATATTATGTGCTTTCATTTTTACACGGACTCTCTCAATCAGAGATAGTAAAAAGTTTTATCTCATCTTGCCCACTTGCATACATCATAAGCTAATCGATTCCTATATGCTCACGTATAACATTATATTGAGTAGTTAATGTACGCTGAGCTCAATAGCAATGTACTATAACATGTGTACATGCTGATGCATGGCTGATCTTTCGAGAAGTACATACGCATTTATAACGCCACAAATGTCAATGCACAAGCATTCTAACTCTAGAATCTAAAGTCTAGATGGTAAAACTCTAATCCTGAATTCGTTTTCATCATCACATGAAAGTTAGTGATTAACATACTTCCCAGCTGGCGTAAAAAGTAATACGTATAGCATAGCAAATATCGGTTTTCCTGATGCAGGGAAACCTCATAATAAAAAGTAAATATCTTTCGCCGAATCACTTTTGAGCTAAAAAAACCTCAATGTTGGAAGGCCTCTTCCCAATCCTAGAGATTTAATTTCCCTTCGGGCATGACTACATGGAAAACTTACTGTATTCTGCAATGAGTGACAAGGTCAACATTGGAACTCTGAAATTTGAATTAGATTAAAACAACGGATATTCTTACAAGAAAGTGCTCAAGAATTCATGCAAATAATTGAGAACAAAGTTTGTAACAACTTGTTTTCAAATCGTATTGTGTGGGTGGCCAAGACTCAACAAAATGTCTGGATGACATGCCAAACGGAGTGGCTTTGAGATTTAGCTTTAAAAGTTGAGAACCTCCAAGCCCCTTCCCTGACAGTAAAAATATCACTCATGTTACATATCCTTTGAAGCGAGAGAAACAGGCCACTTTGCATGCAGAATTTAAACAGGAAAATGACTAACTTTTTATCCATTAGTGAAGGACGATGCTGAGACAAGAGTAGGATGATTTTGATGACTAACTTACGGAAAGAAAAGCCTTCAAGTGATTCAAGGAAGACAAGAAGAGGAAAGGCAATTAGTCGAAGACAGTGTTTTTAAATTTAAATGTATTCATGTATAAATTGCCTTTTTCACTTATAATAGCTAGTATACAAGTACACAATTATCCACACACCGAAAACCAGAAACTCAGTGTTTCTATCTAGCCATCCGAGTGCCCCTATAGGTAACCACGCAGCATATAATACCCGTTTTCAATTTTCTACTTACCTTCTTCGTCACCTGCATGTCCTTTCCATCTTGTAAGCATGAGCCAAATTTCATTTAATAAAAAACCGACAAGGAAACAAGTTGGTGGGAGGCTCATCCTGTGATTTTCTTGCTAGCTTATACAGAATAAAAAACACTTCTTGTTTTTCCCATGATGTAGCTTCCCCCACGACTACTAATACTAATAACTCAGATATGTTAAAGGAAGTTAAGGGAATGGATAAAAGGAGAAGGAAATGATACAAACTGAAATCGCACGAGTTTTCGTCTATGCACAATGTCTGTAATATTTATTCATACTGGCTGCCTTGTTTCCTCTACAGCGCTTGCTACCACTACCAGTAGTAGTAATTCCAAGTGCACGGGCTGTGTGTAACTGGGTTAAGAAAATAAATTAAACGACTAGAGCACACTAAATCCACAGCTGGATACGTATATTATTATTATTATTCTTAGAAAAGACTTGCCTTCCTTTGTTACCCTGTAACTAGTTGGAGAAAGCAGCCCCTACCATTTTCCATTCCTACTACTACTACTACTACATCCACCACCACCACCGCTGCCACCACTACACCACGAGGCATTCGTATAGTCTTATTCTTCATCAGAGACAGGCATGAAATTGAAAATAAAATCCATATATTATATTGTATAAATGTACGAATGAAGCACAAATTACTTTTTTTGTGCCAGTCATCATCATTCATTTGTTGTCCTTTCTCATTGTTCCAGTTTGGTCAGATACTTTTTGATACACAGAAAAAGAAGTAAAAAAGTGTATGAACATAAAAAAGTAACAGGAAGATTCTTTTCCTGCTTTTCTACTCACCTTTCTCCGTTCCATTCGTTGTTCTCTTGCACTGCTTTATCTTTACTGTTATGGATCCCGTTTACGTACATGAATGTATAAGGGAATATTAAGAGGTGAGCAGTGTCACGTATGTGCATTTATACATGGACGCATCTAAAAAAAGTTGTTGGATTTCTAACCCGATATCATTCACAAGAAAATCGAGATGAGAGACAAGAAAGGAGGGAAAACTATTTTATTTCTGAGTTTCACATGCAGCCAAAAACATATGAGTTAACGGGAGCTCCGGGAGAGACAGAGTTACTGACTTGCAGACTTTTTCTCCTTTTCTTTTAACACTCTCCTTTGACTTATCTCATCGGCATGTGATGTACGTGGGCCCTCCACAAATACAATAATTCTGCTATCCTTTCCCATCAACATGAATACTTTTGTATGCGCGCTACTATACAATATTTCGTTTGACGAGTCGGCAAAACCCATGCGAAAACCTATTATATGGGCCAGAGAAAATGGCTGGAGAAAGTCAAACTGTCTCACTGGCAGACTTGAGAAGTTTGCATAAACTTCGCCTTTTTCTATGGAAGAGGTTTGTATGACTTTCTATTTTGTATGGTATTGGGCTTTCTTCTGTCGTTTATATGTACAGTAAAACTTTCTGTGGTGGTTAAGGTTTGTAAGAGCAAAAGTAAGCAAAGATTAGCTCATGAAGTGTTCATTTTGTGTTTGCACACGGAATGAATCTATTGCTGCCATTGTGGAAGATATATGCCACTGTGTTGTCCCAACTTGTGTATTCATGGATTTCCTATTTATATCTAATCCAGCCCACTGCACTGTCCGGGTTTACCATTTTACTTTTGCTACAAATATGCATCTAACGTGTATGTGCAAAAGACGAACCACTCTTCTCTGGGCTCACTATGATCTGTCTTGAGAAAAGTTTACAATACTTTTCCCCTAAGATGGGCAGGCGAAAAGGAAGTGAGGAGAAAAATTGAATCAACCACAACAACTTTGGTCCTATTGAAAGTCTTAAAATAGAAACTACATTACACACGTAATAGTTTCCTTTATCCCTCTTTTACTGGTGAAAGTCTTCTTCCGTTTATCATTTTTGTCTCTTGCTCTCTTTTCTTCTTCTTTCATTTCGCCGTCATTTCCTTGCCAACTCATAAGTAACGAGCAAAACGCGTCAATTCTTTATATATCCATCCATCTTTTAGCTACTTTCACTGATTGTAAGGGTTTACGGTTCGAGCAAAAATAAACCTTTATAATACATGCTTTACCAATAAACCATTTCATCCAACTACGTATTTGTATAAGTAGGTTTCATTACTCATTAATTTAAACTCTTCGTTATGCTCACTCATGACGCAAATTAGGAAGCATGGTTTAACATTTTAGCAAAGATGACCTTCAGCATCATATTTTTTATAATGGATGCACTAAGATACTGTTTTAATGACAGAGGAAATACGTTTAGACAATAACACACATTTCTCAGATTACTCCAAACTGTAAAGTGGCGAGTTCAATCACTGTGCATATAGCATGAGTTAACTATAATGCAAGAAAGTAATATAAATTTGTATAGATACTGGAGATACGATAAAACACGATGTGTGCAAAGTTTTCTCTGTAATAATACAATGTGCTTATGTTTTACATCCATTCGTAATAAATTTACTTAATTGTGTTAATCCAACAAGAATTTGGAAAACCGCTCAACATTTGTTTTATTCTATTTTATCTTTTATCCTTTTCATCTGGTACAATTTATGCAAATTGACGTGTGTATACGTTGCTTTCAATGTAATGCCAATGCCAAACAAGGAAAGGGACAGAGTGGAAAGGAATGATTCACCTTCGCCAAGTTGTTCTGATCCTTTGTCAAAAAATCTAGGTCTCTCTCGCAGTGCTACCTTTCCGCGTCCTGTTCACCTTGCTGTTAAATTTATTTTTTATCTTTAGTTCCAGTCCAACAGCATGCATGCGTTTGACTCCGTTCCTCCCCACATACATATATCCCAGTATATCCTCTTCTCCATGGATAAGCTGCAAACTCTCGAGTAAATATTAATGCATACAAAATCCTTCGTACTTTGTGGCCTCCGCCAACATTATAACAGAGCGATTGTGTTTGCAGGAAAAGCACCTCAATTTTTTTCATTTCCCATTCGCAAGCTCTGGTGCTTATGTGCTCATGACAGTAATGGTCCGTACAGTAGTAGGCAGTAAAGTTTTAAAGTCATCAGAGAATGACTTAGAAAGAGATTTCTTGTACAGATTTTTGGCGTTTCGTGTTTATCTCTTCCTGTTGTGTTCACAAGAAGAACAAATATACTCGAATATAAGCAGACCCCCCATTTGTGGAGAGCGCTGTAAGCTGTGCTCACATCATGTCAAAGTATAAATCGGCGGAGGAGAAAGAGGAAATAAAAAACTCATGTAATATGCAAGAAATCATCTTTCAGGATCTTGTGCATAATCGCTGCTAGCCCAGAACTTGGTACTAATGATGTCTGATGTTTTTCATCTACTTTACTCACAAATATAAACATCTTCTCTTGGAGAAAGCGTGTTGCAATAGTTTAAGCGGCATAGACGATTTCACAGCATTAGACACGTTTCCAAAGTTTTCTTTTCACCGTATAAAGCCGTGAAGTTGTAAGAGATACATAATGCGCGAGGACTAGCCGAGTACGGATAGATGTGATGATTTATGTTTGAAGGTAGATGCAATACTGCTGACACTCCACCGCATATTTATCTTTACCACAGAGCTTCTTCACACAATCTGAATTATTAATGAGCATTCGGTGTTGCAGCACTCTCTTCTTAAACTGCTTGTATACAAATACAAAATGCTGCCCGTAATATCTGTATGTGCTCGCTTTAAGGTAAAGTTTATTGCTTCGCCGTCATGTAGGCTTATTATATAGTATAAACGTAGCCCCTAATGAAAAGGTTTGAGAAAGAAACATGAAAACACGAGTAGCACAACTCCGATGTAGATGAGGAGCTTCGTTGTAAGAGGAAAAGAATGGATTTAGTAGCAGGCTCCCTCATCAATCAGGTCGACATCAGACGAAAAGCTTAACTTTGTCCTCATGTAAACATTTATATTATCCAGCAGAGATATATGAAACAGGCTTCCAGAGGGACGATAGATATTTCTCTTCTGCTCTGATTATAAATCAACAGAATTTTCAACAATGTTAAAAATGTTCCTCCCTGTTGTCACAGTTTTCCAAGACGTCAATTGTAACAAAAAGCTAGACAACATGCAGATGTTTGGAAAAGTTTGCTGCACTATTGAACACGAAGGATCTTGAGCTGACAATTAATTTCAGTGCCAACCTAATTTTGGTTCGCATACATTCGTATTTTACGATGTAACCACCCATTTTTATCATTTCATTCTCCCAAGTCTGGGAAGAGGATGTTTCCTGTTTGAACATATGCACTATTAGTTATTTGATTAGTACTAAACACGAAAATGATATTACGTACAAGAGTGATGAAGAGAGAGATTACATTTTAACTACGTTCAAAATAGGTCGGACAATTATGTATTTACACGAGTATCGTTTTACAAGGCAAACACCACACCACCATAAACGGACAGAACTCGAAGCGTCTGGGGTAGTAATAATAATAAAGTAATCATTAAAAGAGGAAATGAAAAGCCCACTGAAGTCCTGTAAAACACAATTCATTTCATAGGCCTTGAGGGATTTCCGTTAGTACCAATGCTAAGTACCACAAGAGCCAGTAGTGCCAAGTCGACTGGTCTCTCCTTTGAAAATATGTATGTGCTCTATTAATACAACAATAAAATATATACACCGCTTTTCCGGGAGAAAGCAGACTCGACTTCCCTGGAGATGAGGAGAGTACTTTTGTGTCATCCTTTGTTGGTTTCTTTTACACGAGCAATTTTTGAAATCATGTACCTAATTGTACTTGAAAGTAACAGATCTATAGATAAACTAGACCAAGTATACATATGTTGTGATATGAGTAGTACTCGCAGTCAGTTAGTTACATTAAATGTGACGGAGATGCATACAACTATTCCACAAATTGGGATGATAATGATCTCTGTGCCTTCCTACAAGTTGGCCACATGTTCTCCGTTGGACAATTTCACAATCTTTTTAAACTGCATACAAAATTCCCTTGACATTCTTTATTCCATTATTACACTTAACCCTGGAAGCCAACTTCCACCATCAAATCTACTAAATAGCAAATCTGTAAAGTTTGCCAACGGAAAACACACGAATGCAGATAAAACATGGAAAATGACTTGTCTTAGAATTATTTTTTAAGAATTGTCTTGACCAGGGAGGCCCGAGCCATGGGTTATATCGCCATAGCAAAATAGAAACACGATGTTGAGCAGATGATTATTATTTCATAGTATAACATTTGTTTGCCCACATTATTACTGCACAGCAAACCAAAACCAATGACCCAACTTCATCCCATCTACGAGTTTAATCTAGGCTGCTTTTGCTTTCAACTCACAAGTTTGATGAAAGCCAGTAAAAGTATTCACAAATGGAGAAAGCCATATAGAAAGCGCAAGTAATCCCGCACAAAGTATCTAATGCCACTTACCACCAATAATCAGGATAACTGTGGAAGTTAGTAAATTGTATAACGAGTTTAGTAGTACGTAGATGCTATATAGAACGGAAGTAAGAAATATAAGTGCATATAATATGTGAGACCGAACAAATTTTTGCTCAAGTGGCAACCAGACATACACTTTCTACACCTGCTACTCCTTCTCTTGCCCAGATACATATAATATGTCTGGAGAAAATAGGAAATGACCATTTCCCCAAAATAGTTGAACTTTCTCGCAGTAACATGTTTGGACCTGTAAGATATAGCAGCAGTTCCAAAGAACTGCATTGTTGAGGAGAAGAAGTTGAGAAGGATAGGATGGTAGAAAACAAGCTACTGTAACACAAAAAGTCTCTCATTTTATAGAATATTGTAAGCTCATCTTGTCAAAGTGGAAGGACAGACGTAATGATTATGGCAACATTTTCTTGAAAGGATTACATTGGACTCTTGAGTTGAGCTATTGTGTATTATGATGCCATGTACTTGCAGACAAATAGTAGTATGTTGAGAGAGGAGAAAAAATTCAGTTCTTAGCATGTGGGAGGCTGTTGTCAAGCTACATATGGGGGCCTCAATATGAATTTGTAGATAAGAAATACGCTGCAGTTGCGTTTATCAGTAGCACTCATAATGCCCAGATACGCAATACACTTCATGCGTCTTTAGAATAGCACGGTTTTCTTAGCAACTGCAGCATTTGCTTCTTTTGACAGAAATCAAATAACGGTTACAATCTCACGTAGTGTGCTTTGATTGGTACTATAATACCACTAGTATCTACTTTCGAGCACAATACTATCTTTAGACTTCGATTAGTTCGTTCTAAAGCAAGCTAATCGAACTGACGGGAACTGTCATTTCTTCCTCAAATTGAAACATAACACACCTTTCATAGGCTGTGTCATACTTCACATGAACACATTCAAGTTGAACATCTAAAGGGAGTGCTGCTTCCTCATTTTTCTAGAGTAACCTCAGAAGTTCATCTTTTCAGATTTTTGCAGCTCGCAATCAATGATTTCCTTCCTTGAGCATTGACACATTTCGTATTGTAGAGTGGAGAATAACTACGTAATAATGACCAAAAACATCTCAGCTAGGTCATTAGTTTCGAGCAAGGGCGATGCGACTTAATACGCATTTTATGCTTTCTCTTTGTCGTGACAAATGCTCCCCATAACGTCGCTCTAAGTATCTGAGAACAACTCTGCCTGTTATCTTTACGAGATGCATCTGAATTATTTCCAAAAGGACAAATGAGTTCACATAAAGTATAACGACTTCCTTCCTGCCACAATGCGTTTGATACATATTATGCTCATATACATAATATCCATCGGGTCTATAATGTGCTGCTCTTTCTCTGTGTGCAACTTGTATCAATATGGATGAATCTGCGAATACTGAACGACAAAACGTGTTCTTTGCAGTGTCTGATATTCAGTCTCAATAAACTATTTTACTAGTAGAATTAGTTCTGCAAGCGTTGGGGAAAAATCCGGCATGGCTCCATAAGGTTCGGAATAGATGGCACATAACTAACTATACACAAATTATACGTTATAAGTAATGGCTGAAGGTGTGATTTTATTTATTATACCGGATCCATTTATGTTTAATGTATGTATATATCTTTATCAGCGACGTCCGGCATTCCACCAGTGAACAAACAAAAGTGCACACATACAAAAGCCCGCGATGATGACTGGCTGTGAGCGGATGAAAGAGACCCGAAAGAGCAGTACTCGTGCCAAAATTGCAAAACGCGATGAAAATGAATTTTTTCACTGAGCAACTCACCACAAGCGTCGTTCTTTTCTCGTTTTTTCTGTAGATTTGTGTGTGTGTGTCTATTTGTGGTGGTGGTGAACCAAGTATTTATATTTTTATAGAGGACTTTTTTTTGTATCTGGAGACACAAAGCAGTGTAAAGTATGTAGGTAATTAAATAAGTATTGCAAGGTACTTGAACAGTTGTGTCTGTGGGTTGTCAGTGCGGTCGGTGGTCCAAATACTGTGTGGTGAGTGTATGGGCTATCCAAGATATTACAAATGGCGGAGAAGAAGTAGAAGCACGGCTAAAGTGGAAGTGGTATCTGACATTCATGACAGTACCGGAAAATGCCTTTTGATCAAAAGTAAACGGCCTTGTACGTGCAAAGCAATCAATTTCGGCGGAGAAAATGACTTTCCTTTTCCCCCACTCTCTTTCTTTGCTTTTCCTTTCATTGCTTGCCTTCCTCCAATTGTTCTTACCTTTATATCTATTTTGGATTTGTTAAAAGGCAATATACTCGTCGTTCCTGCGCTAAATACCAGAGAGATACATTCATGCTCACATATGTATGCATGAATGATCACTAAATAAATGTATTTGATTGGCCTGCATAGCACAACAACATACCAATCCATTCTTATATCAATATCGAATCATATGGCGAAATTCCTCATTCAATGAACTTTCGCTACATATCTTCCAACTTTCTAAAGTAGTTGACCTCATGCTCTCCTCCTCCCAACACCACTTCTAGTGCACACACACGTCTGGTGCATATCGCACGGACCTCCTGTTCTACTAGCATCAGAACTATAATACTTTCATTTTACCTTAGCAAATGACGAAAACCATATTATGCATATTGTCGGCGTTACGGGGCAAAATGAACTCCACATGAATGAATGATGGAATGTCATACATGATTTGGTGAAAGAGAAAACCTTTTGATTGTGTAATTTCGGCATAGCTTCCTTGATTGAATGGAGTTGATTTCTACGAAAGACACTCAAACAAAACAACACACTCGAGCATATACATGTGTAAAAGCAATATGACACATGCTGTTTACATGACAATAGGTAATGGTTACTAAGGTAATACATTATTAGGATTAGGTTGTTTGATTGGGAGGACATACAACGACGGCATCACACAAACGTCCACACCACATACACGAGAGTGGCAAAGATTTGACTAAGATTATTCATCTGATGTAGTCTGTCCACTGCTTTTATTTGGATTTATCAACAAGTCTGAATTCCTGGAGTAAAACCATTATAGAATCCATTGGAGCATGTAAAATGTGAGGCATGTAGCCCACCAAGTAAATATAAGAAATTGCCACATCACATTTGCCTACTTGTATCGAAATTGCTCAGATTTCCTTTGCTCTCCTTCAGTGGTACGTTGGGTGATGATGACTGCTGTGTATAGGAAATTGCAAAACTGATTCTTAAAAAAATTGAAGAACAGGAGAAGGAAGAGAAGGCAGTGAAAAGATTCTTGTGAACCGATATATAGAAATTGACGCTTATTTCGAAGTTGAAATGAGAGTATGAGCTAAACACTTAAGAAAGATGCAAAGTGGAACGCGGAGTCAGAAGTGGTACATAGTTTAGTGGAATAAGTGAAAGCATCTTCTTTGCGTTTGAACTTTTCCCCGGTTCTGTGTGAAGTTTCTGGTTTTTCTCGTAGTTTTGGTGGTGGTTGTGTTGGTGGTGACTGTGGGCGAATGAAATTTCCACTTTTGTTTCCAGTGGTGTAGAGCTTGAATAAACAACATTTGATCTATTTTTGAGTGGGATGTACATCGCAACATTTGGAACAAACAACGAATTGTCAAGAATTGGATCTTCATGGTCTTATTTTGTTAAGTGTTGTATTTCACAATCGGAGACAGTCAACTCGGACCAGTCTCTATTTTCTGTCGATCTTCCCTTTCGTCCCTCTTTATATCGGTCCCTTTATCAAAAACGCGAGGTAGATATTTTGTGTCTCAGTACATACATTCGTATTGGTGCGATTTGTTTGAATTGTACAATAAAAAGGGAATGGAATCGAGCTGATGTCGCAGTGGAGATGATACTTGAGTTTTCTACATTAAAGTACATAAAAGTTCACTCTTGAAAGTCATGTCATAAGTATATGTATTTATACAAATATTAAAACGAAATAATAACTTTGAGCTGACTGGAAATCTTCCTATGTCAGCCTGCTTCTACATTTGTTCAACATCCGTTTTGATAGTGATCTTTTATCAAGCAGTTCTGCCAAATGGATGAATATTGCAGTATGCACTGCAGTCTTAGGGAAAATCTTAGGAAGAGATAAGATACAAAACAGGAACCAGATTTTTTCCTTTTAACTTTCATCCTTCATTCTGTCTATTTCCTGTCTTTTTTTGGTAACGCGTACAGGGTAAAAATTCGTATGAGGTAAAACCTACAGATGAGAGTGGTGATATGTTGGAAACTAGGTGAATACATGGAAACATCTTCATACAATTTATACGTGATAGGGGTTTCACCATGAGTGATTGGGGTCACAAAATTATAATTGCCCACAATTTATTGAGATATGAAATATTTGGGAAAATTATGACAGTAGATTTGCGAGAGCAACATTAGTAAGCTCAAGAGTTTCTCCACATGCAACTCTCACCTTGTAGTATGTGAGTGGGTCACGAAATAATATTTTTTATTAGAATCGTAGAAAAGTACGAACATGAAAACTATACTTGCCTTGCGAAGCCTTTTCAGCGTATTATCACATTGTTGCCTCAATATTAGAATCAAAATTCATTGCGATACAGGAAAGTCTCATCTTTTCCATTCATGCACAAAATAATGCAACTTCCTTGAAATAACGAAATCACAAAGTGTAATACTGTTTTTCAATATTCTGCACAACGTTTTGTGCCCTGTGTGGTACTGAGACTAACCCTCTGGTAGATGTTATAGTGAAGATTGTCGTCATCCCAAAAGTCTTATGCTTTTTTGTCTCGATACGATGCCCCAATTCATTCAAGGTATTGGAAACATGGGAGCTCACTCACTCATAATAACAACAAAACTCCAGTCTTCCTGTTCGAGCAGTTAGACAGAAGAGGATACTGACATACTGATAGAAAAAAGGGGGGAAAGAGGTGCTAAGGCATGCATGCAGAAACACCAATGTCGCTTACTGCCTTGTATGGAAAGCAAACTGAACAAAAAATGTATTCAAAACCGACTTGACTATTACTATTTCTATTACTACAACAAGTATTTCACTTCTTCATGCAATGGCACGAAGCGGATGCTCTTTTCTACCACGAAGAAAAGTGGGCAACAAAGAACACACTCTCACCATCTAAGCGAATATTTGTTATGAATCTACGTATCTACATACGGAGACATTAAGTGGTTGGATAAGCATATAAATGTGTACAAATAGAATAAAATGAAGTACTAAAATGGGAATAATAATGCTACTAACTTATACACCCACCACCAAGACAAGAGAAAAGGGAGGAAGAGAGGGCAAGAATCGTGCCTAGACGCATTTGCATGCTCATGAAATGACTAGTGATTATGTGTGAATCCATACCTCCTATTTATAAATATGTATGCATATCTACCACGAAAACTAGAGAAGGAAGCGGTAGGAATGCACTTCTCTCAAGGAATAGTTCTGGTATAAAAAAATCGCGCTTCTGGTGTTATTATAACCACTCTAGAGTTTTTTTCGTTTGCTTTCTTCAGCAATTCAACTTTTCTCTATAGACGAAGAAGGAACAACATGCAGCTGTGCACTTTACCGCTCCTCAGCCCGTCTCTTTCTTTTTCAAAGAATCAGAAGAAAAATAAAGTCAAAATGTTTTACAAGTAAAAGAGATGAGAACGAGAGAGAGAGAGAGAAACGATGAGTGAGTTAAAAATGTGAAGGAGGAAAGGAAGAGTATAAAAATGGCATGATGCGGTACAAGGGAGGATGTTAAAAAAACGCGTGGTGGTTCTTTTATTTTCGGTGCTTCTGTCGCTGTTGGTGGCGGTGGCCTCACAAGCCTTACCAATACCGTTTTAGCAACATTGATATATGAGTATAACTGTTAGCGGTGCTCCCACTATTACACCACTACTACTGCTCAGTCGAGTGAAATGAACGGGAAATGATTCAATATGAAAGCAGCCGCTTTTTACGTGTTGTTGTGTATGTGTGTGTGTGATCTAACATCAGAGAGGAGAAGACGTCTACTAGCTTCTCTATTTATCTGCATATCTTATATGCACTAGTTCGTTTCACAACTCCACTGTTTTTTCCACCCTTTCATTTTCCCTAAAAACTGAGAGAGAATCAACCTCACAGGGTGTATATGATTCGCACAGTGTCTACAGTCGTAGCCACTTTTCTTTAGACGTTTTCGCGCAAAATGTTAATGGCACATCAATAATCTCGAGGCACACAAGATACAGAAGAAAAACACATTAACATGATTTTTATTATTACTTTTTTCGTCTAGGAGGAGATAACATAATAAACACTACTGTGAGCTCCTCTTAAAACAACTATAAACTTATACAGAATTTATTGATGTTTAATGTAAAAATATGAAAAAATATTCATAGTCATTCTTGCAATAATATATTAATGTATGGATGGACGTTACAATTATAGCAAGTAATCTTTAGAACGCAATTACATTACAGGTTTTATGAATGCGTTTGCAGAAAAAATATACAAACGCCAAACAACGAAATGTGTAACAACCCATTGTCCTACTACGTGGGAGTGTATGTAAGTCGGCTGACGTCTATAATTGTTGCTAAGCCCATAGTGACATGCAGCAGGGCACACAGACAGACTTTGTGGGAGAGATGAGAAAAGTATAAAAAAAACAAGACGATGGATCTGAGAAAAAAGGAAGATGAATGATATTGACTGCTTTCCGTCTGCTCTGAGTGTTAAACAGAAGAGCGAATGCTATTTTCGCAGCATCACTTCTAACAATATCATCTTGTTATTATTCTACGTATTATATTCGTATAAAAGATGTGAAGGAGGGAAAAAGGGAGAAAAGGAGGACGCGAGAGAAAGTGAGTGAAAGTGAGAAAGAGAGAGAGAGAGCAATCATGATGATCACAGTAAGAAATGGTGGTAGTACCTTGATGTATTACCATATTAAAAACATTCCTCGAGAGAGTATTTATCCTACCTCAGCGTGTATTGTTGTTGTCAGAAACCCTTGGAGGGAGAGGAGCCCAAAATCCAGAGTAAACCAGTGTTTGGAAATATTATTGGAAGAATGATGGAGGAGATGTTTGTCATTGTTACTACGAAAAAAAACTGAGCACAACTTGTAGTAGAACTATGTAGCTGTCAACATTGCAACACGTTTCCTATGATGGGAAGATGCTTTATCATCTGAATTGTCTAGTCTGTGCGCCTACAACAGGAGGAAACAAGTTTCCTGTATATGCCCACAACTGAATATTCTATGATCAAAGTACCTACGTATTTGATCCGGTTATTTTCTCATCCCAAATAAGTCGCTATGTACACAAGTAAGATGGGCTAAACTTTGAGCTGATATAAATACATGAGTATTTTATGGAGCAAGACCAACTGACAAACAAAAGGATGATGCCTCCAAACCTCTTTACTCGTAACTACTTACACTCCTCAATTCCTTTTCCCAACTCAGTAGCTGCAGAGTGTATCTCTTTCCAATTTTTCTTTATTACATTATTAAGGTGCCATCGTGACACCACCCTCATTCAACCCAGTTTACGTTTGAGCAAAAATGCCTAGAAGATATAAAAAAAAGTCTGTGTATGTGTGCTTGTGACTTTGTGAGGCCATGACAATGCTATGAAACGTGTGCATGCTTTATACAAATACGATATTGTCATCGTTTTCAACAATGTCATACCATACCACAAACCACTTGCCTTTTCCCGTTTTTTCTTGTTTCCACCATCATTCTCGTGGTTTCTACTCTATCCTCATTTTATGTCAACATCTACTCAACTCAAGACATTTCATTAATGCTCTCATTGCCAGCATTTTAGTTTCATCGCTTTCATGACGGTCATGGCCTCAACAGGATAAAGGAATAACACCTTAACAGCTTTACTATTGATTTTTTTACATCGCATAAGATTTTAAATGCATAGTGATATTGAATACTTGAAATACAAAGCAGAGTCAATGCCATCACCATTGCCACCATCAGGCTCTAATTTGATTACGTGAGGAGCAGTATGTTACCACAAAAACCACTACAGATTCCAAGAATTTACATTAACGATGAAGATAAATCAGGTAAAAAAAGTCGAAACAAAATGCACAATACAGAAACTTTGGCATACATTTCCCTGGCATTATATTATACCAAAGGTAGTACTTGCTTTCCACATTTCTATACATGCTAATTACATGATTCACAAACATAACAAGAACTTTCTCTCACCTCCTGGTACTTAAAGATGCAAGCTTATTATTAGATAAGTTAGTTAGCATCAGTTCAGTGCGGTGCAAACTTCCAGCCGATAGAACGACTGTATGTGTCGTACAAATAATGCGTCAAGATTTTGGGGCTTCGTGAATGGACACTAAACACGCATCAAGGGTGCTATAAAACAGACAGGCTAATATAATTTACAATGCACCAGCAAACAACACCTGCCCGTATTTTCACGTCGCTTTTCCTCATGTCGTCAAGAGACAAAGTGAGAAAAGCGTTTCCAAACCAACACCATACAAGTGCTTTGTATGCATGCATTCTTGCCCACGAGTATGTGACAGTGGTGGAGGGGGTTGGCGTTCTCGTGTTTTCTATCTATGAAAGAACTTACACATGAAACTGGAAAATGCAAAGTCATCGAAAAAAGTAGACAAAATTAATCGATGCTACAAAAAGGTAGTTGTGGCCGAGAGTGGGGAAAGGGGAGTATCTAAAAAAATAACATTATTTACAAAAAACCACGAAGCTGATACCGCTTTAATTTTTTCACAGAAGAAAGCAAAAGAAAAGAAGTGGTAGTGAAAGAGGCAGAGCATCATCTCCATCATTAGAGAGGAAGAGGCAGGACAGGCGAAGAAGGACGTGATGGTAAAGTAGGAATTCATACTATCATAATATTATTAGCACTGAACTACCTATCTCTCTGTATACTTGTATGGATTTACTTGGTATGGACACCACTGTAAAAATACCACTTTTGAAGCATATATTTAGCTCCCTTACGACCAGACAAAATTTCTTGCTGTGTTTTTATACGACACAGGCGTCCATTTGATAGAACTCTCAATGTTTTTACTAGTTGACTGTTTTGTTCGTTTTTCATAGAAGGGAAACGGATTTCTCCGTGGAACTTTACCTATTTGAAAGAGAGAACAACGGCGGCGTGCTGCTGTGTGTGCTCCTTTTGTGCTTTGCTTTTTCTCGTTCCCATGTGGATCCTTTCTCCTCTGAAGCTGTTGAGGAGGATGAAGTAGGATACACACACATATACTACATGGTTGAACATTCATTGAAACTTTTTTTACTTCTTCGTTCGTCTACTCCTTTTCTTTTTTCTCATCATGGAATACGGATTACTGATTATATTGGCAGGGTTGGTGATGTAAATTTATCTTGAAACTGGTACACAAAGTAATTTATTTCATGTACCAGCTTACAATGTAACTGTGTGTAATACTCTGAATCCTTTCTCCTTCTTGTCTCCATTCCTCTTGCCCTTACATAATGTTCATGTGTACACCCTATATACATGTATGTTTGTACATACACAGCATTTCCTTTCTATAAATTCGACTCATTCGATTGGAAGAAATCCGAGCTTACATATACACACACACTACAGATTTGTGTAAAAAAAGCAAGTAAAGATTTAGGTTTATACACAACGGATACACGGATGATTTGCTGAGGACTGAACAAGATATTTGTAAAATGTGCTCCTTCAGGGTTTACTCCCATCATATTTTTAAGCCGGCTAAAGACATCGTCTTGCCCTTTCAATAACATGTTTATTTTCTCCAGGAGAAGAATATTCTTCAAACTTTTACCAAGACAGAGCATGTATCGTAGACTAGTAAGTAATCCCATCATTTGTTGTACTATAGTTCCTTTTGAGAAATTCAAAATTCATTCATTGAATTGGATATACAATGGAGATATTTTTTCTTTTTATTATTAGACTACTGGTTGCGATCCCATTTATTATGATTTTTTGCACTCTTTTCAAAGCTTTTGTCCCCCACGGTTCGCATATATCTCTGCCTCGTTACCATGTACGTATGCAACTTGTAGGCATTTTATGTGGGTCACATTGGCAAAGTGTTAGTAGCGATTCCTGTGGCAAGGTTTCATGCAAAATAATGGAGTTTCCCTGTCTTCCTGTCATCATCGATAGTCTATGGAAATCTTGTAAAAATATATGTGATATTTTATGCCAACATACTACATGAACCTGAGGATATGCGGAAATTTGGGCATTACAAGGAACGTAATAGAAATAATGGTAAGATGAAGAGAGGGTGAAAAAAATCATCCAAAATCTCGTCATTTTTCCTCAATAGAAGGAATCTCACAGGAAATCTTATAAACTCCTGTACAAATGACCCTAATGACATTGCCATCAGTTTATCTGCTTTACCCTTTTCATGTTTTATCATAACCGTCTTTCCACATTTTCTGTTATACTTTCTGAGCCGTGCATACACTTCACTGATCATCTAGTACGACACGAAGGCCACTAATGCATTTAATATTTGGCAGCTTGACATTATTTTTGGAAACAGATACATTTGCATTATTTATATGCTTACAAAAAGATTAACCTTGTAAAATGAACAAACACTAAAGTATCAAACAAGCAACAATTTTTTAAAATGTTATTATGTTCCAAGCATAGAATGCCTGGATTTTTAAATAAAATTATTGGTCCATAGGATGGGGTATCACAAGCAAGGATCATTACCTACCTTTGTGCCAAGTTTGGTTAAGATCGGTCTACAGATACAATACCCAATATACAGAGCACACGGACAGACAGGCAGACAAACTGACCTCAATAAGTTTCTCAATTCTTTTGATTCGTAATAGTGTACATTCTAAGCAAAAAAGTGTGGCCCAAAGCGTGACTACAATATACACCATGATATTATGAACTTTATGTCGCGTCAGTACTCTTTGACTTGTTTATTAAAGTTTATAAGATTATTTTCTATTCCCAGTAATTGTACTTCTTAATGTAATACAAACTTCTATCCTCAGCCAACAGGCATTCGTCCTCCCTTAATGTATATTGCTTCAAGGGAATGGGCCAAGGGAAATTTATTCGAAATTGTCCCTTCTCAACTATGTTCTTCCTTGATTTTCAAAGTTTGAAATTTCCCGGTTGCCATTGAACAAGAAATTATGTGAATTGTTAACACTTGAACGATCTATTGAGGCAATTTTCAGCGCAACCAGCGGTAGTGAGTTAATGAGATTCATAACACGACTCGTGCTATTTAAATAACACACGAGTTATACAAATGATACCTCATCCATGTCGTTTTTGCTCTACTGTGCGTGTAACTAATTTAAATAAAACTAGCTTGTCCCTGTGGAGGTGTGATATGATCAATGCTCACCATTTTTATTCTGTGTGCGATCGGCATACTTGTGTATTCTAACAATCTAATCAAAATGGTCAAGTGAAAGTAAAATTCGACGGGTAATAACTTATGCACAAGCGACATAACTTTGACGCTGGTAGAACTATTTTCCTGTCTGTTATTGGAAAACGATTTCTCGCTTGCTTCCGAAAACTGGGAAAATTACCTCATGTGAATTTGACCGAGCAAAGTGAATAAGCAACTTGTCCTAATAACCTTACACTCCAGCTCATATCCTCGTACTATCATAAAATGGATTGTTGCAATTATCTCTGAAGTGTATGAAATGCGTGTGTCGAACGATTGAGGCCATGCAGAAAGGAGCTTACACTCGTCTGGACTACGAGTGAATAACGACCAGCCCATAAATTTTATCACTTTCTTTTTCCTTTCTTCAAAGATCACTGCAGAAGTCAGTAGTCTACTTGTTAGATAACGTGCTTTATTCCGTTGTGCAATCGCTAGTTTGAGTAAGGATTTTGTTAGCATTTGATTGCAATCTTTAGAGCTACTGAACACGACACGACTGTCAACAAGAGGTGTTGTCGTTTAACATGCAAACAAAATTATGAATTTGAGTAGCTAGACAAGTGCATTGTTAGATTTCATCATATTTTTCACCCTAACAGCATATTTTAAGAAATCTGGAAAACTTAATATTTATATTTTATAGATATTCTTGAATAGTTACTTCAAAAGTTTGACTGACAACGAGGTGAATGACTAGGAGTAAAGCATGTTTAAAATATTTCGAAAAATCTTTCGCATCTCTTTAATAAAGCAGATCACTTCCACTTCCAGCTTCAGGCTTACATAAATAAAGGTAAACATACGAGGGTACATTCTTGTTGACATTAAAAGGGTATACGCTAGTAAATTATGGTGCTGTAAATACTATCATTGGAAAACTCAGGGGAATAACTCAGATAGAATCAGAAAGATCTAAAGTCCCTAACATGTCTCATTTTACTAGAAAAAAAAATTCTCGAAAATTTCCACGGAATTACAGCTATTGCATTGTTACAATTCAGATTACTCATCACGTATCTGGTCTGAATACAGTTTTAGAATATTCTAAAGGAAGTAAAGTATGGAAAGGTATCTTGAGATATGATTCTACTTATATACTTATTCAATATGATTCTATGGCATGTTTGCATTGCATTCCAAGTACGGATAAAGAATAATTTTTCTACAAAAATAGTTAAAACTTTTCCTTAGTTATTCCTATTCAAAAGTTTTGAAATCACATTGGAAGACATGTGATTTACTTGTGATACCGGCTATTGGATTCAAGAAAACAGTGGAAATTTTTATAGAGATGTGAGGCAGATGTGACAAATCAACTTCTAAATTAACAAGTTATTAATACACACGATAAGTAAAGTATGCAAATTTATATTTTGTAAAGATATATTTCGAGTTACATCACAGGACAATATATAGATCACATAGATATTGTAACATTTGCAGTTAAACTAGTTTAACTACTCGTTTCAACTTTAACCATGTCGAATGAGGATTTTTCGCAGATTGTCTTGAAAAAAGTAGTAATATTATTGTAGTCTGTGTAAGTATCAGGGAAGTATCAAGAAGCCTGCAATCACAGAATTGGCTATGTAATGACACATTAGTTTCCCAAGTGACACTATGTGGAAACATATTTGGATAAATAATTTATTCCGATAATTGTCACATAAACCATAATACTCATGTGTATCATATCTCAACAGTCTATTCGATGGTTTACTCTGTTAACTGAGAAGTAATTAATATTCTACTGCTCACAACCTTCTTACCTCTTCTATACGCATCTGGAAATAAACTGTTAATTACAATCGATTCTCATATGACTAGCAAAATGATGCAAAGTACTTGATCAACTCAAGTCAAGAAATTTTAGCGGCACTTTCACACATGAGAATTTGTCCCGAAATCATTACTAAATTCGATTATGAGTTGTCGTTTCTGCCAAATGGGACATGAGGATTGAGGTCGAGGAGACGTTGACAGACAGACAAACGGGCAAATATGATGTTAGATTCAATGCATGGTTATTGTGGATGCTTTTAAGTTTTCTCCTTTCCCCGTGAGACGTCCATTTCCAGTAATACTTCTGAAAAGAAGCCTGTGCGCAGAGGTTGCATGAGAGATCATAAGAAAAAAGGATTTCAATAAAAGTGTATTCTAAAAATACCAGCAGTCTGTCTCGAGGAAAGGCAATAGTAGATTTAAACGCATATTATACTTGTTTTTAACAGTCTCAACTGACTCACGCTTTTCATCTTAATGCATCCTGCAGAAAATAACAATAGAATGAAACCCTTTCTCCAGTATTCCAATTTTTATCCAGTTATTCCATCCACCACCAGTCTCAGTCGCATTCAGCTACAATTGCTAATGTTATGTTGTTATGTTGCTTTTGCCATTTTCATAATAAAGCGTGCAAAAAACACTTCAAGATGACGATATAAGTGGCAACAGTGGTTGTACACTACATAATACGCTACGCTAATACATAGATACGTATGGAAATACGAAGACGAAAAATTGTTTGTATTTGAGCTTCATAATGAAAAAAGGCCTTAATCACAGGAAAAATCCAAAATCACATTTTCTTCCTTCAAACCAGTTTTACTTCATTTCACTTCAAAGAGTCTGTGTACCGTGTAAGACGACAACTCGGCTTCCGAATTTTTTCCGCTAACCCACACTGTTTCTGCCTATGCCTTTCCTATTCCTCTGCTTTCATTAAAGCGAAATATAATTTGTTTCATTGAACCGACAACCGAAAGGAGAAATAAGAGAGGAAAGTACACGAGCTGAGAGACAACGGTTAATTCGTCTCAATTATTCAAGGTTCAAAGAACTCTTTAAATAATAATAACCCAGCCTTACGGCTGAATCTTTTTAAAGGCCACGGTACGAGATGCGATTACTACAGTTAAACTTTGCCAATCCTTGAATTGATATTACGAATCAAAAGAGAGAAGAAAAGCAAATATTTCCAAAAAAAGGTCAATAGCACAACATTTTTTTAAGTTAAAATGAATTCTAGAATGATTAATGATGGGGTGCATAAAATCTTTGTCAAAAAAGTAGTCACCGTATTAAGTGTGCTTTAATAAAATTGCGTAATATCGTTGATCAATGATTGTATCAGATCCCAGACAACCCCAATTCAACCCAAGACAGTTCCAAGTAAAATTGGACACATTTGGATACACATCAATTAAATAAGTTCAGACTAGCGGGTTTAATAATATCAGATTTAATTGGGTGTCTCGTATGAACTACTCTCAGAGCAGTGCTGGACTACAGTTAATAAATTTGTAATGATGAGGTTTTTCAGGAGCTAGACAAGGGAAGTTGCAAGTGGGGACTGTGTACACAATTAAAGAAGACGTCCATAGAGAATGTGGCACAAACAATATTTTTGAATAATGCATATTATGCAGTGGACTCTTGTTGGCTTACTCTTTATTCCTTCATATAACTCAGCATGTGACTGAGATCTTGGATGCTCAGAGGAGTTTTTTAAGTCAAAGGTCAAAATTTAAGAAAGCATTAATTTTCTACAATAGTTCTCATATAATCAGATCTGTACAGTTCAAGTTTGAGATGTATTTTAGATTTAACAAAGTAAGCACTGTGACCTTATTTTATGTTAAGCCATTTCATGATCACTATATATAGCATTTCATGTTCTTCGTTCTTTGATTTTTCTTACTTAAGTCAAACAAGTCTACAGAATAAATTTAACTTTCACGGAGAGGCAGACAAGGATGAATCTGTTTTCAATGTCAAGCAAGTAAGCTGATGGATCACCTAAAGTTGGCAACATGACGTGTAAATTCCAAGACTTTCTGTACGCCAATACCTACCTATATGGGGCTAAACTAATATACTGATTTGCAAGCAGCTAGTTTCGCCGATATTTATTATGAAGTTTCTCCGCCAAAGGAGGTATTTTCAATGAAACATCTACTTGACCTGCACTTTTGACTATTCATAAATGATTCATATTGTTTATACACACTACTTTGGTATATTGTTTATCGGTAAAGTTTTTAAAATGTCTTGTAGGTAAGCTTCATTATTTGAAATAAAACGAAATACTGCTGTATTGAAACATTTTTAGCAAATAAGGATCAGGTTTCGGTAAGACCTGATCCAGTAACCTAATGACCTAGATATGAAGTCTTAGTGCCTGAACTTTGTACAGAAAGGAAGAACCAGTTGTCTGTCTGTTACACCAATTGTAAAATTATGCGGAAAACAAGTCTTTCAAAATCGTAAACATAATCATTCACTTCCATCATCTGTCGTGTTTCATGTAGCAGACGTGGTTGTGAGGAGCTGATGATGAATGGAAAGCGATCATGCTCATTCCCAACACATACTTTTCACCCTTGCCCCAGGTTTAGCAGGAGACCAGAGAAGTGAAAAAATCCTCAAAATTCGATTCTCGACGAGATGCAATATACAAAGTACAAGCAGCTACACACACTACGGTCCATTTTATCTGTCTTTACAAACCGAAAAGGATAAGAAAACAGAGATGATGAAAGACAAGACAAATTGTTCAGGATTTTTTGTTAGATTTTTGTTCGCTCGTCATTCATACTTTTCTTCATTAGAAAAGATGAGGAGGAGGAGGAGGACAACCAGCCCACAACAAGTATGTACATTCACACACATGCACACATTTCACTCTCCTCTTTACACACATCTTTTTGACAACTAGCAAAATATTATTCCCTGCAGTCGTCGTCTTTCTTCTTTCATTCGCTTCATCATCATGCGTGCTTGTACTGAAGAGAGGTCTCTTTTCATCATGTACGCTCATTGCGGGGACAACAGAGTCAAATAAGACCATACGAATAAAAGTGAAAGGAAAAGAATTCTCCATTTTTGTGCTATGTGTCTGTATGCGGGTAAAAAAATATAGTGATATGCAGTCTGCAAGAGACGAAAACGCTGAATGTCAGACAAGACAGTTTTGTAGGTACGAAATGTATAAATGTGTGTATGCTCACCAAAGGAGAAAAAAAACTAAGCACGTTAGCAAGCAAATCACACAACGATCTTTTTAAAAAAGGAACTCATCTACCATCTCCTTCATCATTTTATTTTCCTCAGCTGAGAACATCTTTATCTTTTGCTCCATGACTCTTCTTCCCTTCGCCTTCCCTTCGCAAGCAAACATAGCACATAAAAATACATCAAAAAAGAGAAAGTCATACACATCATTGTACAAGGTCTTGCTCCCTTTTTTTCTTGGTTGGTTTGTTGTGTTGCGTTTATGTGTACAGTAAAAGCTCGTTTCCCCAGATCCCAGTTGTGGATTTTTTTTTGTACTGCCTTTAGATTTGGAAATGGAAGACACGATCGTGATGATGATGATGATAAGAATGAAATGAAAAGTGAAAGTAGAAAATAAGCATCCTCTGAAGACGGTTCTAACTCTCTCCGTAGAAAAAGGATTAGCCAACCACCTCAGTCTATATAGTTTTCACTACATGCGGAAAAAGAAATTGGAGAAGGGGAAAACTAAAGTGGTAAAGCAAAGCATCAATAGCAAAAGAAAGTGATGGCAGCGCAAGCACATTTTTTATACATTGGGCAGAACCGAACACACACACACATAACTTGCATCAACACCCATCCAAAATAATATCTGATTGCCTTAGAAAAAAAATTATACATGAGTGCACAATAGTGGGCGAGCCTAATTGTAGACTTTCAATTCAGATGCTATATAAAAAAGCTTCTTCACGGTGGAGCTTTCCTAGAAACGGTCTTTATAAATCTTTTGCTTGTAAAAAGGTCTTCTGTGACTGTTTAATGGGAGTTGATGACGACGTTGATGTGTACACTGAGGAAGGAAAGCTCCCATCATTGTATTCTACTTGTCTCTCTTCACAAACATTCATTTCATTGAATTGATGTTGATACTTGGAAAGGGAACGATGGTGATGAGTTTCATATAAAAAGAAAGATACATGCTTGCATGCAAAATGTAATACATACTTTATTTATGATTCTTCTCTGCCGTTCATATCTTATGAACAGTTTGTGGAGTATTTGGTAAATATGCTTTGGATAAGTATAGTTTATAGCAATATTCTTAACCGTTCGGAATACTATGTAGGTTTAATGAGTCTGCAGTAATAAATGCGATTTTATTCTATGTTTGACGAGAGCATAAACCGGCCATTCATTAGATACTTTCACTAGTTTTTTTAGTTGTTTTTGAGAGTTTTTTTTCATCAGCTCACCACGCTATGCTAAGGCTAAGATTAAGTAGCAGGTTCATGTATCTACACGTTAATTCGATTGACTTTTGACATTAAACAGGAAAGGATTAGTCGTCTCCTATGAGAGGATTACAGTAACACAATGTCTAAAATTAATTTACGATAGTTTAAAGCTGTCCGTATGTTTAGCATGTTATTAATTAGTTTTGCCAACAAGACCAACCATTCCGCTTTGTCTATTTCCAAAAGATAAAAATAGATATTGTTTGCTGGACTATATCTAATCAAGAGAAAGTCGTGCCAACGGTTGAAGTTGTAGGAGTAACAAATTGAAATACGCTTGAACTGTTGTATTTACATAGTTAAGTCTATGTGTGTCGTAATAATAAGGGACATCCCAATTAGGCATGTTCTCCCTGATGATGTAATGGTGGCGTGGCAATATACAGCACTTTGTTGCTTTGCTTTATATTACTTAAAATACACAGTAGCGTTTTGCCTCAATCTATGTGTTTAGTAATCTATGGTGTCATTTTACATAGTGGCTCTATCAATTCATCGTACGTCCAGTAAATTAACATGTTGTGCTGTGCGTGTTTTAAAGCCCTGGTGATGTGAGCAAACAGATTTTAATGGAAGGTAGCCGTCTGTGTTTTGATGTAATGTTTTGTTATCTGTCAGCATCATCCGAATATCTGCGTACCATTTATTGCAAACCCAACATTTCTAACTATACACTCTGCTAATATACTGTATATCTTTATTGGGAAAGATCAGCTCGATTATGGCATGTACTCTTAATAATATGTTGTCATAGAAAATCAAAAACGCATTCATGTGAAGTCGGAAAATGTTAATACAGTTTCTTACTTTGTTTTGCACAATGCTTTTAGATCTACTGTACAAATAATTATGCACCTCGACAATTTCGTCGAAATTTTCTAAACTTTTGGCTAAAGCATATACAAGACACATATTGCACAAAATGTAAAAGTAAGTAGAGCTAAATGATGCTAGACTTTTTATTGCCAACTTTCATTGAAGCGATTTTACATAATGAAATGACTGTACAGCGGTAAGTTGCATCCCCGGTCTTCCTAGTACATTGTTTTCTAATGATATTTTAGATGAAACCGCAGAAAGATGATTTTCGAAGTTTTATAGCGAAATTAACAAATAGAAATATATTGATTTCTGAAAGATATACAGAAAACCATTTGAATGAAACAAAAATCTAATCCACATTTGTTCTGCAGTGTCGTTTCGTTGCAAGTTGAAACGTCTGACATACTAAATCTTCCTATGATATATTTTGATTTTTACAGGGGGCGAAAAGATGAAGCTTAGCTGCTCAGCATATCAGGCCGGGAGCTCGTACGCTCAGAAGATTTTAAGTGGCCACACTCAGAACTATGGGGCTACCAGTACCACTGCAAATCTCTCAGGGGACTCGACTCAAGGCATAAACCTTCCATCCTGGCAGGTAAGGAAATGTCACTGAAATAATAGCAAACGTAATGCTTATAATAAGCTAATGAAGTAGCATGTCCAACATGGAACATCAAAATCCATCCATTATCCTCTTATCGTGGAATCAACAACCGGAAATGAGATCATAACTACCACCGCATTTCATAAAGTATTTGTTTTGAAGAGCAAATGAAATAAATGTGTGTTTGCACACAATTATACATCCATTCACATCATCTTTTGGTTCGTTATTAAAAATTAAATTCGTTTAAAAAACTAATTTCATTTCACAAACCTTATGCATAATAGCAGTTATGCTGTGAATCATTTATGCTTCTTTTAGATGCAAGTTGTCAGTTGACAGAAATCATTTGCTTTATAATACATGGCAGCATTTGACGTAATCATACTACTTATAATGTATTTAAAGTTGGTTTGCAAAATCCTGCAATAACTGTTCCATATGTTTAAATAAATTTACTGGCGATTGTCTAAAAAGTTGCGGCCTTTTTGAAAAGGAATAAGGTAGATGTTGTTCCAAATGTTAGTGTTGGAAAGAAAAGAGAGGAGTTTAGATGTTTGTTTCCTGTGGAGAACAATAAATAAAAGCAAATTGTGCTTATTATCCAGCATAAGAAGAAGTAAAATGTACGTGTGCTAGCAGGAGGCTATGTGAAAAACACTGGAACCTGTGTCGGTGGCACTGTTTCTTTGTCTCCTCAAGAATTGCAAATTAAGTATGGGGAGGATCTACAAACGGATTTGCAGGATTTACTGAGAAACATGTAGACTTCTTGAATGGTTATCTAACCAACTACAACAGATAATCATGCATACATAGTTTAAAAGAGAACAGAAAGGTCTGTAGTGATAACAATGTAAACAAGCTCGACGATACATTTTGTAGGTATTTATGTTCATGTCAAGTTTAAATTAGAGAATCGTTTTGGCATTTCTACTCGTAGAAATACATTTTCTCGTTTAAATATTATGCTTCGCCATTTTCTCTCCTGCTACGAATCTTACATGAGAAATACACAGTGAAGTACATTTGTACGCTTACATATTACCTCCCACGATTTTCCTTCCGACTTCAGCTGGAACCTGAAAATGATAAATAGACAGTGGTATTATTATTTTGTAAGCGCTATAAACTTGCTGCGCTGCTTTATGGGTTAAATGCCAAAACGAAAAAAAAAACCTTCCAAAATACCTAAGTGTGCTTTTCGCGCTGTTGATGACAAACCAACCCGTAAGACAAAAAGAAGCACTTAAGAGCCAGGCTTTACATAAATTTTGCATGCAAATAGCAATCATCATTCTGTTTTATCCCATTTCTTTCACATTTTCCCTTTTGGCTCTATGGCTATAGGTTTACAACGAATTTCAAGGAACTAAAATTATGTAATTTTCTAAACTTTCTCGTTGGTTTACTGGGCAAATGATGTTGATAGTATAAGCCGTCTCTTTTGTAATTATGTCTCCTTAAGATCGCGGGACTGGACTACAGTTAAAAACGTCACTCATAACTTTTTACGGAGAGGTAGTCACTCCGAGCAAATTTAAAGTGCATCTCTAATGTCGTTGAATGAAATTAATTTTTTGGCATGTCCCAATGGACTTTTCGTTTGTAGTTATTCTCATAAATGGATTTATATTAGAACTTCCGCCAACTCGTAATTAGACTCCAACAAGTTCAACTCTAAAGTAACATGATATTATCGAAGTTGTGGCAAACGAACCATGTTTCTAGCCTTGTGATAAAATAACGTGTAATGTTACGTGGGACTGGGTACGTGCGCAAACAAAAATTGTAAAACGTGCACATCGTCTAAGTATCGTTTTTTTCCCAGTAGTATCCAAATGCATTTAGTTAAGTCCATCGCTGAATAATTCATTAACACGACTTCTTCTTTACCTTTCTTCGTCTGCATGTTTTTCTACTTACTTCACATATTATATTATTAAATGCTAGTAGAAGTTGTAAAGCTCATAAAAACTGGGGCGTACAAACTTTGGGAAAAGTGCAAAACGTACTAGTGGCACTAGCACATGCAGCCTAATAATAATAGGTACTCTGCTGCCAATAATATTCTCTAGAAATTGTGATTTATTTCATTCGCCTCTTCTCTGAGTTTTCAACAAGGCATTACATCATGCTGTTGTGAGAGCCAAGCGAGGAAACCCTTTAAAAGAGTGAATAGTGGGAAGTAGGAAAAGGCAATCTTTTATTGTTCATTTCAAACTCTCAATAATATGGCTCTTGGCAAGATTTTCTACAGGATGATGAAGAGTAAAATGTGGAAGAGGAGGCAGACCATGGATGTAAGACGTTGTGTGAGAAAGGAGCATTGACAATTACGTGCAATCCTATTCAATTCTTTACGAGAAACCAACAAACATTTCTACATCCTCCTTTGTTACAACACATACTTTACATTCATCATGTACACATTCTTATATATTGCGCGTATTTAATACATCTGTTGTAGAAATAAGTACGTTCATACTTTCTCCTTCATATTCCATACTTTTCCCGGGTCTAATAATGATAATGGATTCTTCAAGTCTTTGCTTAGAGCGTAGAATAATAATGTCTAGTGTCATCTTTCCCTTACTATATATTTTGCTTTCTCTCTCTCTCTCGACGATAGAAAAAAGTTGCCGCTCTACATCAAAATTATTGAAGTTTTTCTCAGGGATTAGTCTTGGTAGCAAAGAAATGGAAAAAGTGATCAACCGCAAACCACAATGGATTCTTTTTATTATGAAGTTTATATAGGTACGACCCAGGAACAGAGTGTATTTCATAGAGTGAAACTACAAACTTTTATAAGATGAACTTAAATGCTAAGGCAGTAAGAACGGAGAAAATGAGTTGGAATTTTTCTTAAAACATTCTGATAAGCATGTAAGAACTTCATATACCAGCTAATTAACCTTTTAACCTGTAGATTAACATATGTTCTTTCAGTGCTTTCACTCTTCTTTGTCATTGTCACACCCTAGCTGGCAAATATATTATTAAAATGGCGTTGATCGGGCACACGCATAATGACGATTAAATGTATACTACGCTTCGCAAAAGGGGAGGAGGAAAAAGTAGAAAATTTTATTATTTTAGCAAGTTACAAAAGATGTGCACATGCCGAACACGACATTGTCTAGTTAAGGCTTTCTCCGTAAAATAGAGATTCTCATAAAATGTACACTCTTCCATTCGTACGGTTGTAGATGGTTGTACGGGCGGTTACAGGAGAACACGCATGTTTGAGTTTTGAGTAAGGATGTGAAGTTACTACTTACAGATTACTTGGATAGATAGACGTTGTGTAAAAACAAGCCAGCATAATACTATGTAGTGGTAAGTAGTCATAATATCTCAGTTAATTCGATATCTATGCACACGTTGTACACTGCATATATGCCTACAGGTATATGTCCCATATATCTATGATCCACTGTTTCATTTAGCAAATCAAATTAGCATATAAGATTAATGAAAGTTATGAGACGAGGATGTAGTAATTTTCACGGAGGAAATTTTTGGCAACATGATGGTATGTATGTGTGTGTACGCTTCATTGGCATGTTTTCCCAGACGACGTCGACAAGGGGCACAAGAGGGAAGCTATCATAATATTTCCCTTGATGAAATTGAAAACTTCTGCTTGTGTTAGTCCCTGTCTATGCTTGCCTCGTCTTTCACCATCATCATACTTTACCACATGCTGCGTTTCACGATCAGGAGATTGCAACTTGTCTAATGATGATGACAAATGTTATTTATTCTCATCCTAGTTTTTAATCTAATAAGAGGGGTGTCAGAGGTGCAAGATGTGTAAATATATATATATATAGAAAGACAAGTAAATAGATCCTTACTGCGGATAATATATTTTAATATCATCTGACATAATAGTGCAATCATGAACTTCCTTTTTCTTATTATTTATTTTTCAGCAGTATTATTGTTATCATTACTTTTATACGGCTTTCATCCGATATATATCATGGGATCCCGTTCTCTTACAAAATATTAGAATTCCTTTCCCTCATAATTCATTTACATTACATGAGACTGACACTTTAAGACATCAGATCGGATACTTTGCGTAAGCCTGATTCTCTGTTGAAGTAACGACCAACTATTATATCCGACTTTCTCCTTGGTAAACTTGTAATACGTCGACTGAAATGGAACATTTCGCTTTGAACACACATTGTAAAGAAATCATCATTATGGCAAGTGGAGACAGGTCACTGTGCTCTATTTGGATGTGGCATATAAAAGCGTAAAATAAGCACCATCCGAAGGAATGTATCAGGTTAAAAAAGACTTGTGTTTTCTCAGAGCTACAACGAGCAGCGTCTTTCGTTCTAAAAACACGTTTAACAATGACCCAGAAAAGACAATGGAACCATTTTCCAGCGTTTTCTCATAGGAACCACGAGTGGGTATTCTCCTTTCGGAAATTAATTAAACCTTTGGATAAAACTTGAGGTAGAATTATTGTGTTTTCTTTCACGTGTCTCAAAAGCATCCAGTCATTTCAATCAAGCATTTGTTTGCACAACTCTTCATTCTTCCTATTTTTCATTTCAATTTCCTGTGAACAACTAAAAAACTTCTTTTGATGACAAACAACTAGATGATAATGATAAGAGAAATTAGTGTGTTGTTTGTAGTCGACCAACCAACAGGCTTCTCATTTTCAACCGACAACAATTTATGGTTTGGAGATGTTTTTGTAGCAGACAAAATGAGATAGAAACAACACCACTACATCATTATCATTATTACCCCCTTGATTTCATGGACTGACACAATTTTTTAATAATGATAAAAACATTGCATGTGCCAGATGAGCAACTATAAAAATCTGAAATCACATTTCTTGAATTTAATGTTGTCGTTCCTTATAAAAATAACTTGATAGTGCTGTAAAATTCTATAAACTAAAGTAAATTTTAATGAGCATGTTATAAAAAAGATCGTTTAAGAAAACGCTATTGCGTACATGAATGGGGCTCTGATGACAGATTGTCATATTATACATTTGTCTGTGCTACCTTATCTTTTTGTCCATTAATACTTTCCTACAATGCAAAACACAGTATTTATGTCTTCATTCATTTGGAAAGTTTTGCTAAATGAGAAAGGAAAAGAGCAATTTGTTTTCTGCATAGAATACACGTCTGTTTTTTGGAAGAATGTTAAAGTTGACATTAAAACAAGAATACAGCAAGGGGAAAACTATTAGATAAAGTTTTCCTTACGGTTGCAAAATTCTCACTGCCATCACCTCTACTTTCGCTATCACCATCAAGCGAGAAGTTCATCCAAAACTTTTCTTCTGTACATTTCCCTTTCAATATATTTTCATAAAAAAGAATAATATGAAGTAATTTGGGGGAAACGAAATGATGCTGTGCAATTCTTGTTCTTATGCAAAAAACGGTATGAACAAAATTATATAATACTTGACGTTGGCAAAACCATTGTGCGTTTCTCGTTACTCTTATTTTTTTACTGGGAAAAGGAAGAGGCCAACGCTGATGCAGAATTTTTCAAGGAAAAAGCACCACATTATCTTTCAAAATAGCATTAAAAATGAAGAAAGGGAGGGAAAGTGACAACAAACATTCTTTTCTCGTCGGAGGAACTTTAACAAGGATTTGGCGGACTGGAAAAAAACGAGCTTATGCACAATGAGTGCTGTTTTGCACTCTGAATACAGTCACAGTCCACTCTTTGTCCTTTGCCTGGCTGTTCAAAAGCTCACGATTTGCTTCTCTTTCTCTTGTTGAACAGAAGGCGGCCCACTTCACAAGCACAAGTACTTTCTCTTTCCCCCTTTCCCCCGCTCTCTGTCTCTCTCAAACTGTCTGTACTCCCACAGTAGTGCTCTTATCAATCGGGGCTATGCACAAAAGTAAGCATGTGATGTGATGTATTTGGAAGGAAGTGTGGGTCTATTCTATAAACAAGTTATTCAGTATATAAACTACATGCTCATTATTTGAGATTCTCCATATGTACTATGTACACTAACTCAACCATTATTGCAGTGCCCAGAACCACAAACCGACAACAAAGCATTCGAAACTTTTCGTCCAACTTTCTTTTCACGTATACAGAGTGTTGCACACACGTAATTTTAATGCATAAATGTGCAAAGGTATACACAAACTTGACTCCGTCCAAAATTGCACAAGATTGGCAAGTACAACTTGTTAGTGGAGGGATAGTGTAAGGAAAGAAAGCGTATAGGGAGAAAAGCATCGTCATCAAGTCAAGTCCTGTAATGCCATTGTCAACACAAGGAAATGTTCAATATAATGCCAGGGTATGTACATTTTAGACATGTCACCAAAAGATACAGTAACTGTAGTAGTGTCCCTTTCTCGAGAGGGGTTGGCAAATAATACACGGAAGAAAGAGAGCTTCAAAGTAGCTTGAAGAGACAACCAAAGAATCTCATCCATATACTTTAGTTTCTTGCTTCTCCTCATTCACTTCATTCAAAAGCATCATCATCATGGCTTACTAGCCAAACAAACCTTAGTTGTCTCATAGTCAGTGAAAAAATAAACGAAAAATGTGTGGAAGCATCCGGCTGCACCATCCTATTAACTCTCCAATACGTTCCGCAACGTGCTTACCACTAGTCAGGTAGCGAATGTGCTTGTCCGTTGTAACAAATGCACACCAATAAAACTAATAATAATGATACATTTCCAATCGAGATACCTACTTTTCTCGGGCACTCACTATTAGGTGCATCGTGTGCTAGTACACATCGGAAAAGATTTTGTTTTCAAGCAGACGTATGAATATAAACTCCTTGTGCTCGTCCCATTTATAAATCATACCTGCGATGGGAATATGTAAATTATTCTACATATGCTATAAAAAGAGCTATAATATATTGTAATAGTAATGATTCTACAAGGAAATATTGAACTGGGGACATTTTTTGATGGATGCTTATGTCAACGTCAAGAATGAGTGCAGCGAGCCCAGGTTTTTGGTTTCCACAGAATCGGAAGAATACCTTGATTTCTTTCTTTCACGACAACATGTTACACAGACGACAAAACATACTGGCACCACGGTCGTCATCCTTTTCGCTATGAGAAAATGAGAGAAATGCTCGTTTTGCAGACGGGGTTGGATATGAAAAAAATCAAGAGTAAGCATGGGGTTTGTGTAAGTAAGGAAGATGATGATATTTTGCTCTGTTTCCCAATTTCAATTCTTGACCACCATTCTTTTTTGTTCACACACACACAAAACAACTTCAGCGACATATCTTCCTACAAAACATTCGCGGATTACACTACATTATGTGGAATCCTTTCACGCTTTCACCGTGACAACGACTTTACAGGGTCTCCTCCTTTCCATCAATTTGGTGGAATTGAACCGAAAATAATGTGAAATACATGATGCAATAAAAAAACTCTTGGCTTACCACCACAGCTCATTTATAGTCAGCACGAATCATTCGATTATCTCGCCAGTGGTGTACATCCCACACATTACCCTCTTTCAGTAGATTGCTAATGAAAAATGTGAATAGAGCAACGGATCATACACATGACAACCTCTATGTTGGAGGTAACTGCTCCTGCACTGATAGTAAAAACGAGATAAAATGCTTTCCAAAACATTTTATTTAAAATATGAAAATATTTATTCTCTCATGGAGCAATCATAAAGTTAACTCTGTTTGTTTTCCAAGAATCAAGGAATCTGGAAAAAATAATAAATTTTAATCAAAAAGAATTTCTCGAGAAGCAGAGAATGATGAGAAAAGCTTGAAGGAAGATAAACCTCCTGAAGAAATTAGCCATAAAACGTTTTTAACTCATTCTTCGAATTATATTTCATAGATGGAGCATTCCATGCGCAGCATAAACTTTTTCCCTGGAATCTGATGTTGTTTAAGACTCCTTGCACTCATTGTTTATATTATGTATGAGCAGGTTGCCTTAATGTCTCTTTGTCAGTATATATGTGTTTCAACTACAATATGTCAACTCTGCTTTCATTCGCTTTCAACTTCAAAGTCACTGAATTCAAAGGTATTTGAATTCCTGTAGTAGATGTTATTTATGTGCTTCCGATCTGTCAAGTGAGCTTGAAGAACCTGAAGGATTTTCTTTTCTTTATCGGATAAAAATGGAGCAATACCATATTTTTGTAGTGAGAATATACAAATGTTTTTGAGACGGTCACAAGAAGGGCCGGATTTATTTTTTATCGAATGTATCCGCATCCGGATCACATTTATAAATGCATGAACTGTTGTTAAACGCGAAAAGCCGCTTATGATTTTTATATTCTTATATTCTCCATATTTATCTACTTTTCAAGTTTCACAAGAGTAAAAGAAACCAAGTTTTGTGGGTATGGTGTATACATGCTTAGGATTCAGGGAGGCCGGAATCCGCATCCATGTAATGTATGATGCCGTTAGGCGTATGCTTGAAAGCATTGCACAACTTGGTTACTTACCTCTAATGTGATTTTGGACATCTGTTACGAATGAAAGTTAATCCAGGATGTGGCTTCAGTTTGTAAGTACTTCTCACTAGCAAAAACTTTTAGCATAATATAACAGCTTAATACTGAGTGAAAATGAGCCTTTATTAGCTTGTTTGCATTTGACACCATGACCCTTTCTTGACTAAAAGTATCTTCTCATATACTCTCACATATAGTCATGGCCTGTTACATACTTAAATGCAATGTTAGATGTTAAATTTGCATAATTGGTGAGGATTAACTGATTGTAGAATAGCCAATGTTGAACAAAGATATAAATTTTGCATGTCGGGAAAGAATAGAGTTGGACAGATATGTGCATACTTTGAATCTAATATATGACTTGAGAATACTTTAAACATGTCAAACTGAAATACTTTTAATGGAATCTTTATACTTCTGCAATTTGGGTATCAAAATATTTTTGAGAAGATTGCAGCGTAGTAATGTGTTGTTCTTGTGATTCATCAAGTATACGTTGGTAATGCAGAGGGAGAGGAGGAGATCAGGTAATAAGCAACTACAAGTAAGCGAAAGAAACAAATTTTCTCCTTCGGTTTCTGATTTTGTCTTTGAAACTTTTCCTATTTTCATCTCATGTATACTTTAATAGTTTACTTCTGTATTCCACTTGTATTTATGAGTAGCTCACACAACAAGGTTACAAATTGCAAACTTGGACACCAGTGTCTCATCCAGAAATGCGTGTCTGCAGGATCAACTTTCTCTTGTGTACAAATTTGGAAACAAAATAGTTGAGCTTAGTTATATGGTTTATACGTGCACTTGGAAGCGGATAATAACAAAGGTAAGGTATCTTGCAGAATCGCCAGCCATTGTACGTTTTCATCCACTATAGCTTGTTCATCTTGTGTGGGTATCTTGAGACTCTTTGTTTGAGAAAATGTGTTTGTTTCCCTTTTCACATCGTGTGCGTGCTACTTTCTCTTTCCACCAGAGGAAAACGTCAACGTGCCTACTTTTGTCGTTGAGATATAAAAACCTTGATTGAAAGGAACTTGTCGCTACAACTTGGCAAGCCGAAAGTAGGTAGAAGTAAAGGGACGGGAACGGCAAGGCTTTTTTCGCTCTCTCCTTCTCTGTACAATATTTGTCCCTGGCTCTGACTCATTTCTTCTCATTTTTTTCAGGGTAAAGACGAAAACTTGAAACGTGTGCAGTACTTTATGTTTGAAGTTTGTTGCTGATGTTGCATTATTCTTGTGAATAACAATATCCATGTCTTGTGTAAGTGTACATCCATTTCATCCACCGTCGCACTCCTGTTCCCCATGCAAGATAAACACATACGCATAACATGTCATCATACTTTTCCATCAGGAGTACATAGATAGTTAAACAATGCGGACAAACATACACTTATGTCGTTCCTTTTTGTACGTGATTGCAAAGCGTGTGTGTGTGTTTGTATGATCTTCAACGAGAAGGGGAACTGTGAGTGAAAAGAGAGAAATGGGGACACTTAAATGGTAACGGAATAGGCTTTGCTTTTCTCTTGACGAAACAGGACTGTACTGTAAAGGTCTTGTCGCTGAGATGTAAGTGGTGTGGTAATGGGGCTTCCTGATGTAAGTAGCGCCGCTAAGTATTCATCGTTTGTAGGGGAAGAGTCCCTTGCAAGTGAGGAGTTGATGCCGAAGTAGAAAACTATTTTATGCATGTTAAACTGTAAACACGGCATTCCTCCTTCTAACTCAGCTAGGCATACTTCATGTTAAGCAAATGGCATGGCTGTTTGCTGTTGCAGAGGGGTGACCAGGCAAACGCGGACGGGAATTGTGTCTATGCTATGGTTGCAAATAATGGTAGAGATGAGATGTGCATGTGTCGTCAAATCGCTACTGGCTCATGGGAAGCCAAAGGGAAAACTGTTGTTGATAAACTTTTGTCTGTTTCCTTCCTGTGACTATGTGTGCTTCAGTGGGAACCCAGAAAAGTTTACAATGAGTCTCATTAAATTGCATGCATTCCATTATCATACATTGTCATTGAATCCGTGAACAAACTTGTCTAATGGAAATAAAAACAAAGCAGAGCGCTGAGACAACAATGATCTTATTCTGCGCTCGATGAATGTTTGCGAATAGTATGGTACATGCTTGTCAGTGTGGAGCATATAGTAATCGAATCGCAAATGTTATGTTACTTTACTGACTCAGGTCCTTTTCGAGTTCTTTTTCATACGAAGCGTTTGCATGAACAAAAACTTCTCACGTGTTTTCGTTGAGTCAGTCTGTGTGAAGGAGAATGAAATGTGAGTGGATTATTCAGGTAAATAAATTATTGTCAACAGCTACTAGAGCTGAAGTAAGGAACGAAGTTCATCTTGAATTTCATCCAGTAGCGCTATTATTATTACTACCTGTTAATGCATATAGGTATATAGGATTCATATTATGTACATATCTATTGCTTATTAATCCCTTCTTGTAAAGATGGTGAAAAAATGCATTATTCACCTTCGGTGAAGTCGTACGAGAAGAAAGTTGTATACTTCTTTTTTAAAAGCTGGCAGCTATCCACTTGGCCAACAACGTGCATCTCACATACATACATCACAATATAAAGCATTCATACATAACGTAATAACATCTTTCATTTTATCATATAATAATACTAATAATATTAGAAGAGTACCACCCACGATACTTAAAAACGTCAGGTAACAAAGCGTGACATAATAATGTTTCTAATACTATGTGAAATTTCACTGACTTATCGCTAGCAAACAACATTTGATGCAAATATACATACACGTAACCTTTTGTATTAAACGCCTTATGCATATGATTTTTATGAAATTGTTGCAATTATATTTACTATAGTATTATTTCAAAATTTTGTTTATGATGATAAATCGTAATAAAATATACCTGCTTTAAATTTATATTTTGAATTTAACCTGTGCGAAATGAATGAACTGCACAAATTTAGCAAATTTAGCTCTACTTAAGGACTGTTGAATGCACTAAAGCAAGTTCCTATCGGTCATCTCTGGCTGGAGCAACGAAGGCCAAACTACCTCTAATCTCCAAAATCATTCGAACAGCTTCTATCATTTCAATTGGATCATTAGAACAGTTCTGAATAGCCCGAATGGCCTAGTAGCATTCAATAGCAACGACGTCCAGTCTGGGCTTCAACTACTTCTTTACTCTGCTTTGAACAGTCTTGTTTTGCTTGTGCCCGTTCAGTCCACTTGGTTAGGGACTCGACAGCTTGAAAAGTAACTATTACACAAATGATTTTTATTCTACTTTCTCAAATATCAGGATATCTTTAGGCGTATTTAATGGTTGTTTAATTTCGTTAAATGTTTAAAATTTATTGTAATAGCGACGTTGTTTTTGTATGCATGTACCACTATGTAGAGAAAAATTAGAGCAGAGAAAACTGAATGAGAAAAAAGCAATGAAAACTCATTGCACACCATGCAGAGTATGAATGTGATGTACTTATTTATAGAACTGGTTTCCGAGCACAGTGCCCACTGTTGCATTTGGAGAAAGCTACCTTCATCACCTCCTTATTTTCACCGTCTACCTTTCACTTACTTTCTGCTTGGAGAGAGGCCTCTGCGTTCCCAATTTTGAGTGAGGTAGCAGTAGAGAAAGGTTTGAGTCTGGTAGATCCAGGGCATTTTGTTACACAGAGGAAGCTGGCGAAGTAAGAGATGTACCAGACTTTCACGAAACTCCAGGAAACAGTTGGAATCGAGGCTTGAGAAATTAACACATGCACAAATAGCTCCCAGCTGGGTAATATGAAATACATTCATGTCGTAGCTGCGAAACTTTACCCGTGCTTTTAGAATCTTTCCAAAATAAAGAAGTCAATGTACTTTTGTGTTATAAAAATTTATATAAAAATTTGTTTGAAGGCAATATTTGAACAAACAACTATTTTGTATCATCTATTTCAGTATGCCTTATATCTTTCATGCTCCACAATTTTATATTCCAACAGTGACAAAATATCAAATAATGCGCACTATATGTGTCTACCACATCGTTAACTACTTATTCTAATGGGTTAGTTATAAAACTGCAGTTTTATGGGCACATATTTTGAAAAGTCATATTTTATTGATACATTAATGATTTGCGTAAATTATTTGAAAATTTGTTATTGTAATCAAAACCATCATGGTATTGTTAACCAACTTCTTTCGGTGTTGTAGGGTCTGTAGATTTTGGACAGAAATATGTATATTGTTCGATTGTCTTTATGAACATGACAGAAACGAAAATAGGCCACTCATAAAACAAAACGCCTTAGTAGTAAAAAAAAGTTCTTTATATGCTTTTGCTATACTTGGGTTGTAGGAAATTAGATGTACCCAGCACTATATACAAGAATAAACATGAAAGTTTTGCAGTGGTTTTCGTTGTCATATTATTTTTTGAAAACTTTTAGATAGATATGGAACACATAAGTACCTCAAGTCACAAGATTACAAGATGATATTATACGACGGAAATCATAACCAGGCAGGACCGAGATTAATAAACAAGCTTACAGAAATGTAATAGCTTTCACCTTTTTCCATCATGAAATTTAGCACAACACCAGTGCTTTATAACGAAATCACATTTTTATGCATGTTTGTTCGCCTACACCCTTCTCTTCTCATCTTTCCATTGTTTTCTATTTCTAAGATGCTATTTTGCGTAATAATAATGCAAAGTACTGAGCTGGAAAGAATACAAAAGAAAGAAAAAAAAGTTTTGCACTGAAGAGAAAATGTAGAAAACTTATGAGTGGGAGTCCCAGATATGCATGCTCTCACTTTAGTAGCATGAAAACATGTCCAATGTCTCTTGAACAAGCTGGTTATAAATAATATGAATTTACAGGGAAAGAGTGGAAACAAGTAAGCTTGAAGAAGTCAACGATAAACGAAACTTGTGTTATAAAGAAACTATAAGTTATACACATATTGGGAGGAGGGTATAAGGCTTTTGCTTCCACTGGTTTTGAGGATGAGTTTTATATGCAACTTAAACAGTGAAACTTTTGTACTAGAATATTAACACCAAAATTCTTTCACTCCATAACAACTAGTTTACCTAATTTAAACTAATCGAACTAAATGCATTCTAGCATGAACGCAAGTTATATTTTTGTAAGAAAAAGAACAACAATGGACTCTTCTAATGCAATATTTCATTCCCCTGAACAACTAATAATGTAACACGTTGTTGCTAATGATAAGACTTAATTAAACCAACACAATAACCTCTAACATGCTGAAGTAACCCTCCATCTAAGTCTTAATATATTTTGTGCTAAGTGGAAATTATGGGCAAAAAGAAAATTCATCTCTGACTATTACACTTGCAATGAGGTGGTGTTTGGAGGGGAAATGCGCTGCTACATTAATAAAGGCATACCTTGCTGGAAACTGAAAGAATGCTTTGATGAACAAATAAAACGATATTTTATCTCTTTCAGCTCATTTTAAAGTATGAAAGGCAGGTATAATCTAATATAAAAAGTTAACGGACAAGTCCTTCCAACCTGATAAGTGAAAGTTGGCAGTAGTAAGATCAACCGTCACGTTGTCATGCATTTTTACTAACTGTCATATTTACTTTATGATGAACACATGTACTTTGAGTACCATGACATGAGAAAGAACACATCACTTTCCCTATGTTATGGCATGTGTGCATCCGTTTGAAGCAACAAAACTTTGTTGCTATCAATTTGATAATATTTATACTTTCTGTTTAGGATCTGATATAAAGCAATATTATGAAAAGGCATGCTGGACCCTCTCTCAAATTGGCGTCGATGAATACTTGACTTCACAAATCAGAACGGCCAAAAAAATGCATGCCCAAAATATAAATCACAAGAATTACTTGAGAATACTAGCGCGATCATCGATGTTTAAACTTTGAAGTCACGGAGAAAGTCTGTAGTCTGTTTTTAAATACGTTATAGTGTGTTATGGGCTTGAACCAACTGATTTTGTTCTGATTTCCCTAATATTTTGATTACACCTGCAACAAAGGAACTACAGCTTTACATAATGCTTTAAAAAGTTAAAACAAAAATCAATTGCAGCGTCAATCTTAGGTTTCTCCTTGGTAATAATTATGAGGACTGCCGTAAATTTCCAATTAGACGCCAGGGCGTCTAAGAGCATTCGGCGATTTTTTAGTCCAGAGACGCCCCGGCGTCTATTTGGAAGGGGCTAGTATTTGGGGGGGGGGCGTCTAAAGACATTCATCAATTTTTGACTTTTGTTATACCTTTAGTAATTTGATAAAAAGCATTGTAAAACACAATCCTACCATAGATTTGTATACAAAAGTGAATTCAAAATTATAGAAATCTAGGTATGAGGGCGAAATTCGTCGTTACTTCCATATACATAAACAGATATGCACTGTTGTACATGCGATAGTCTATAGAGTTCATTCTTTGACGGGGCCTCCATTTGGGAGGGGGCTAGTAATAGGGAGGGGCGTCTAACAGCATGCGTCGACTTTTTAGTCCGTAGACGCCGGGGCGTCTATTTGGAAGGCTAGTAATTGGAAGAGGGCGTTTAATTGGAAATTTACGGTAAATATCATATGCCAACCTCAACATTATCGTGTGCTATGAAGCCTACAGCGTACCAAAAAACAAGATGATAATGAACTATGTATGTTGCAGTTTGCAAATTTTATTTTTGATGCTTCAAATTACAAGTGACGCATTTAATAAGTCAAATACTGTGCTTTCTACATGTGTACTGAAAATATGCGGTTTCGTGTGTACACCTAGATTAAAAATGCGCATACATTCTGGAGCATCAACTGCAATTGAAACATTGTGGAAGCCCAAGATAAACCGACAGACACATCCCGTCAAAATGTTATTATTAATAATAATAAAAATTGAGCATACGAGAAAATTTATGCGCTCAAAAACAAAGTCGGTGGAGAGATGTGCATTAGGAAGCGCAGGGAAAACACCAGCGGTAAAAAGATCCTCTTTTACTTCTCCGTTCAGCTTATTTCCCATGTGACTTGAAGAGAGGAAGTTTATTGATTGCACCCTGTCTGTCGACTTCCATCAAACGTAAATGTAAGTACACGAAAAGTTCCTTCTCTGTCCTTTTGCAAGCCCTATGGTGGGATTCCTTGCTCTTTATTTGTGCTCCCCATTCGCTGCTCACTTTTGTTATTGCACATTTTTGCAGCACTAGATGGTGGTTAAATATTATTATTATCATATAGTAGAGGGCTAGACACGAACAATTTTTACGCTGTCACGATAGACACTATCCTCATGTTCTCTTACTACCTTGCAAAAATTACAGCAAATATTGCTTTAGTTTCCGGAGAATAGGAAAGGAAAACTTTTACCTTTTATTACGATATCGAAACTAGCAAATAGGGAATTCGGAAACACATGTCATGTGTAAAGAGTAAGCATCCTTGCCAGTGCACCTGTACCTAAAAAAATACATTATCCCTTCCGAAGGATTTCCTTTGCATATATTCCAATTAAATTTTTTGCTCCGACCCTGATTTTCTCCTTTTTCTATTACTTCGATTTTCATGTTTAATTTATCATGCAGTCGATATCAAATATTGTGCTATGCTTGAGTTAGCATTCTTATCTGTTAAAAATGAAATATTAGGAAAAATTACGAGTCGAATAAGTTTGAAATACTGTCCCAACTTAATTTGCTGATATTTCCATACCATTTTTTTGCTTATTCATATTTCTGGGTGCATTTACTACGTCTGTCACCACTATTAAAACTAAATTCATGAAACGCAAGATTAATTATGTTAACAGATGCGTTTCACAAAACCTAGTAAAATTTTCATGTTATGTAAACTTTATAAGATGTGCTCAAAAATGAAAATCAATTCATATATATTTGCCTGTTAATTCTGCTTCGCTGAGGCAAACTTAATTTTCATTCTCATTAAAGTTAAAGAAGAAAATCGAGAATAAGAATTTGTGCTAAGCTCAAAAGTTGTCGACAACAAACACATCTGTCATGAAGTTGAAAATCAAATATTATATTTATATCAGGTAAAATAGCAGCTTTTGCTCTATTCTGTTTCATCAGTTGGAACGAAATATTCTCATGCAAACAAGTTTGCCATGTCAAGAGTAAAAGAGATTCCAAGGAACGAAATGTCATTGAACTGAAAAGAAGAGAAGAAATCATGATATTATTGGATTGTGCATGAATAATACATAAATGAAATGGATATAAATTTTGCCAATACATATGTCATGCCATGATGAGATATACAAATACGTATAAATAATAAATCAAAAAAGGATTTTGGACAAAGGGTATATGACAGACTAGAGACAAATTCCCTTTACTGTTTGGATTCTTCCATGGCTTATAGTAGTAACGAGACTTTATATCCAATGAAATTTATTACGCTGAAAACTTATTTCGTGTGGGAATTTCCAGAACCATATTCACTACTAGGTGTTTGTCAATAATAGCAGGACAATTATATCATACTTTTTCTTGAGCCTCCATATTTCCCGAGGCAGAGTTACACACCACCCAGGCATTGTTTTCATGCGCTCACTAAACACGCCTTCCAACTCAATATTAACCGTAAGAAGTAATAATAATGCATGCGTTAAAAACAAACACTTAAAGCTCATTATCCATTTATGAATCTAGGGTTTTCTCCGATGTCATCACGCAGTTAACAATCGTTTTAAATTAAGCATTGTTATTAGCTGAGCAGGCAGTTGCATGCTGCAATGATGGCTTGGTTTTTACAAGTTGTTCAGTTCAGCCTTTCAAAAAATGCAGAAATGGTGGTGTTAGGCTTATCTATTATCATTTTTCTCTTTTTTTGGGAAATTAAATGTCTGAGCCCTACTCAACTCATTAGTATGGTTCAAGTACTTCCAGCCTATTTTATAACCGTTCATATCCTTGCTTGCAGCTATAACTCACAAATTTCATATCTAGAACAATGAAAGTTATTAGCTCAATTCATACATGCATTACTGCAACCGAGAAAAAGTAGTCGAGAGTGAGAAAGCGTTTTTTGCGAATTGATGACATCATTGTTTAAAGAAAATGTATGCCTTCAACAGGGCTCCACCAAAACTGCGTTATAGTGAACTACCACCGTCTTATTAACTGAATCAGTGTAGGCAGAATTGTGGAAAGCTTGGTTGGCATGTAAACTATGAGGTGGAGCGTGTGTTGTGATGTGAGTGCATGTGGACGTGGCAGTCTCTAAGTGGTACTTATATGGCACTCCAGACGAAAGCAGGATGATGATGACGACGATGATGATGATGATAGTGTGCATAGTACCGAGGTACATTCCCTTTTTGGTGGCACATCAGCGGAAGCATTTAAGACTAGTGCCCTTAAACCACACTTAACATGAAATCGGCTATAATAATGTATATTATGGAGGGTATAATAAAAGTAATAATAACGTATAAAGCGTCTTGAGAGTAGTAAAGTAAGCATAAGCACCACACATGTTGTTACAAGACCGAGACGACTTTCTTCGCTTCGAGTGCTATGAATGTAGACAGCTATGGGTATATGAGTGCTCCGTATATTTTTCGCCAGTGACACTCACTGTGGGAATGTGTGTTAGTAGATGGTAGAGAGTGAAGCCGTTTCACGTCATGATAACTATAGCGTAAACATAAAGAAAGTAGCAAGCGCCACTAGAGCTGTCCCATCTCGTTATCAGACCATTGCGTTATGCAAAATTGGAGTCGTTAGTTTTCTTTTCATTGAACCTTGGGAAAATGTGGTGTGAGGGGAAAGGGATAGAAAAAATCATGCATTTTAAGAGCTGAACAAACAGCTACTAACTTAACTATAACTACTTTTGATAAAGTTGTCGCTTTTTGCTAAGGCTTCTGTTTGTTTTAAGACTGAATATATTATTGTGACACTACTTGTTTAGTTAGTCCTTCATGCATGGCTACACACATAGGGTTGCATAATTTCGTGAGAAGTAATGAGAAACAAGAGCAACAACAGTTCCAGCAAAAGTGTGTTTTCCTAAATCTATTTGCATTGAAGATTGAAATAGAACGGAATAGTTTACATGTTTTCTAAGGATTGGTTTCACTGAGTTTAGGGACAGAAATAAGAGTTCAAGTCATCGCCCTGCATATGTATATAAGTTGAATGTGATAGGACAGTTTAATGAAAAACGTTTGTTACAAAGTTTTTACCACAGTTGTAAGTAAACTTGTAATAATTAAATTTCACGATGAGAACACTTGAATGATTGCTTACAAACTAAATGATTACAATGGTTTTGGGGTCGGGCAATTGCACGCATATAAGTTGGGTGTGTTTCAAGAAAAATAAACTAAATTAAAACTTATTATAAATATATACTATGTATACTAGTATACAATCGCAACATGTAAGTGAAGCCATGATTTTTATTTCTTCTGAAGAGGTAACATTTTGAAAAGTACCATGTCATCAGGAAAACTAAATGCTTGATGGCATTATAACGATAGGAGTGCCAGTTATGGTAATGCTATTGCTAATGTGTCCCAAGGGAAGAAAGCAGGTCATCTGTAGGGTTGTTGACGTTTCTATAAGTATGTGTCTATTTCTATTCATAGCTGACTAGCAATTTTCGTCTTTGTGTAGAAAAAGTAGTATAAAAAGGGGAGCATTCAATTTGCACACTCAGAATACCTAATGGACATATGCATTGCTTTCCTGTCCTCGAAAATGTGGCTAATGGGAGGTACATTTTCTCGAAAATTTTGTTGAATAGAAGCAATCTGATTCCGAGCGCAACTCCTTGAGCAGAATTTAAAAATGTTGGATTTTTTGCTTTCTAGCTTTTATATCGGCTTAGAAATTCCCACCCAATTTGCTACATCTTCCCAAGATTCGCATGGGAATTTCCCATTTTGTGACAAAAAGCTGTCGTAAGCAAATATCTGCAGGAGTTGCGAAATCTCTCAAAGTTCAATGTGTCCTCATTCAAAAAATAAATGTCTAATATGCTGTATGTGGGTGCACTCGCAAAGATTTCATTACTTCATCAAAGGTTTCGAAACTAAATTCAACATGATTACCAAATTGTAACTCAATATATTATAGTACGACTTTTTCTGTTAATTTAATAAATTCTGAGACTCTGTGTGACCGAAATAATGGTTGGTATGTGAAATGTCCCATATGAGTAATATTGATTCATAGCGCAAATAATTGCTGTTATTAAGTATTGGCATAACTTTACATCTCTCTAGCGTCTAATTTTCAATCGAAACCTCAGTATACAAAAATTCATGTGAAAACGAAATTATTATCTAGATTTGTGTAAGTGCCACTTGTAGTATATAATTTTTAATTGTGAATCCGTGAGAGTTTAATAAAACTTGTAACTTCGATAAATAACGATAAGCTATAAGAGCTTTTACTTTGTCAAAATTAATCCCTCATAAAATGCTGGCTTGCAGTTTTTGGCAATTAGCATTCATTCATTTATGTTTCATCGATAGATTGCATCATTAGCTCATAATAGCCATATAACGTTCGTATCACTAAGAAATTTAAAGAACATGCTAATTCATGAAATTGCCCACATTGTACATTGTCACACTTCTCACCTAATTCAATCCATATTATAGGTTTGGTTTCTCAATACTACATTTACTTATAAATACAACAGATGTTACAAAGATAAAATGTCTAGAAGATGAGTGGTTTTATGATATCGCCATCCATCTATGAAGCATCTCTCGATGAATTCATACTTCACCATGTAAACAAAAAAAACCTTGTTCTATATTTCCACTCAAGTCTATGATTCACATATTGCATATAATTGCGTGATGAAAACAATATAAAGACGATAACTAAACACAAAAATATATTTTAGAAAAATATTGCCCATGCATGCATGAAAAACTTTTTTATTGTTACAAAATTCAATATAGCATATAGCACACGAACTCCAAAATAGTGAAACTCTCCAAGAAAGTAATTTCAACGTTGTAAGCCCGTGTGCATGAATCTCCGTATTTTTGAAGTGTATATTGCAACGTACGGTGGTGGTAGGGTGTGATGAGCCTGGCTAAACTGCCACCTACGCTGACACTAACTGCTAATCGCTG
>JAQIXX010000665.1:0-50813 GCA_034700605.1 Willowsia nigromaculata
AAATAATTATTCAAAAACGCATGATTTTGCGCGTGCGCAGAAATCCGTACATGATCTCATGATTTGGAGAGAAAATTGGAAACGCGGGGAAAAGTCCGGATTTTGCAGGGTCAAAAATTACCTGCCATCATTTTACAGTTTGCGGTCCAGTGACATTTTGGAAAGTGGTTTCTCTGAAAATTCCGCTTTTGATAATGAAGTAATGACATGTTCGACAAATTCTTGGTGATGTGTTAACTGTTGCATAAATTTTTTTTTTTATTTTTTGATTTGTAATGAGTAAAAAATTGAAAGTACCGTCTACCCAGAAAAGCCAGTGTAAATTCCATCTTTGTTCAATTTTCAAACGAAACAAGGAAAAACCAGTGTTTCGGTCCATGTACAAATTCCCATGTGTCGTGCAATTTGTCTAACAAGTAACTCGAGACTTTCATCCATTTTTTTCCCCTTTGAATAATCAACTCCGCACATCTTCCATATGATAGCTAATGCTCGTTAGTTAGTTAGACGAGAGGAACATACAAACAGGAAAAGCAAACGGGGAAAGTAGCTAAAAAATGCGATGACGTATATTTCTGTACAGTCGATCATTTTGACTTTTTTGTAAATCAAAGACACAAACGCAGAATGAGTGAATGTTTTGAGATTTTCGAGGTTGGTTCTATGTTGATCTTGATTTTGCGAGGGGTACAAATTTGTCCAAAAATGTTGATTACAAGGCTGTATGTTTTGTAGTGTTGGGATGACACCGGAAGGACCAGGTGCAACTTTTGTTCATTCATTCTGCACAGCCCAGAGCGACACGGTCTGGAGGAGAAAGGATGTGGTAGTGACGGAATAGAAGCCGAAACAAAAGAGATGATCATGTAACTCAGGATATTTAGGTTGGTGAAAATTTTCTCGATGGAAAGTGTGTTCACCGAAGGAGAACCGCTTATGTTTGTGTGAGAGGACGTTTCATAATTTCTTGTGTAAATTCGTTTAAATCGAATGGATGTAGGTCGGATGCCAGAAGCAAATAAGATTTTCGTGGTAGTGCCTTCCATGCTACTGTCGCCCTCATCTTAGTTCCGTCCTTGTACTTTCTCCCCAGGTTAGATTTTTTTCTTCACATTCACTCAACAACTTTCCCTGCCATGATTAACGGTTCTTTTTACACGTCTCTCTCAGTTGGTCTTTCATTATTAGTAGGGGAACTCCAAGTAGGTGGAAACTTTATGTGTGTTCAAGTTTTTAGAAGTCCGCTTTTGTGTGGAGTAGTTGCTGCCACCGTTATTATCAACATCGTCATCTCTCCATATCTGGGACAAACAACGTAATAACTGTCTACATGACACTAATATCAGCTTAAAGTGCCCTTTCAAAAGAGTCTGTTCGTTTTATGGGACAGCTAGCATTACTTCCTGGAACTGATGTTGAAAATCAGGAGGTTGGAATAATACGCTGAAAGTATGAAAACCAGCAATTTCAAGTATTCATTGAAAAAAAAAAACATTTCGAGAAAATCGATAAAGGACAGAGGCAACATGGTGCTTCAAATAAAACGCTTGAGATTTTAATCAGGAACAAGGGCACTTACTTAATTAATCTTTTAAAGAAGTTGGAAAACTCGACAGGTAAAAAGTTTAATTTTGTTCCGTTATCATGTGAACAACAGGCTGGAAGATGAAATCATGCAGATATTTACTGATAACTTAAAACAAAACAAAAATATTTCACATTGGCGATACACAATCATTTTATAATATCAATAATATTTCCAGTATTACCCGTCAAAACAATGGGAGACGAGACAAAAGCTTAAATACATAAGCGCTTTATTTGCTGATCGATGAAATCTAGAGATCTGGCCGATTTCCACGGCACTACAAGCCGCCGGGTACACCTGACCCGTCGTTTCTGCAGAAAACATGCGAACTCATGTAAATATTTTCCCCTTTTCAGAACCAACCATCTATCAAAGCATTTTAAACCATGTATTCCAAGAAGAATTAATTCAACACTACCTGCCTGCAAGATGAAATCAATAGTGCTGACACACGTGCTCCACTGCTACTTATTTTTCATGTATCAAAATATATATTATTATCCCATTTTTTTCCAGAGAAAAAGTTAAATCATAGCATATACAACGCAACGAGAGGAAGTCTGAACACATGACATTTATGTATTTTCATTATATCAGCAGTCATGATCGGAGTCCCACACGGCAGCTAATCTCCATCTCTTTCCGCACACAAGAATCTCTCCATTTTCACCTCTGCAAATCGCAGCAACACGGTGACACCATCACCTTCACCACCGCTCTCGTCACATTCATGGCGTCGCTGAACATGCAAACTTTGTTTTAAAAAATGTATAAAACATATTCATTCACTCTTCCACATGCTCGCTCCCTCACGTTAGATTTATGTAGCCGCACAAAATGTTCATAAATAAATGCAAATAAGTATGAAAAAGTTGCACCCAACTTCCTACTTTGATAAATGCGTGCAAGCATATACACACCAGATTAAGCCAGCTCTATAGGCTAATATAAACTTTCTCTTGTCACCACAAAAACAACCAAGTCGTGATAAAAGGGACAACATGAGCAGAGAGGAAAACCTCACACTTCTAATGAAGATTTATTACTGTACGCTCACATTCGCACATTTCACAGAATACCACACGCCGGTAACGCCTTTCCTCATTGACTGACTGTGAGTGAAAATGTGTCTCGCACGAGAACAAAAACTTGATTTTCTAAACAATATTAAATAATATGGGGGTATGAATGAATAGAGTTGGAATTTCTACACAAACTATTTCTGAGGCCGATGTGTGTTCTCTCAGAACTCATCTGTCCAGCTATGGGCAACCAAATGAATTGAAAAGTCTAAAACAAGAAGTGTGTATCTCCCAATGTTTTCGTGTGTGTGCGGTTAAAACTTGAAAGTAGCTCAACAAAAGTAAAATTGGGTGTGTATGGCGCATTGTAAAGTTTTCCTGCCAGACCGTAACCGTTTTTGTTGACCGAGACTATACTAGAATTCATCTTCATACTGCAATTGTTGCGATGTATGTATTTTCAACTGTGCCCTGAAAATGTTACCCTTTTGTTTTCGTGTGTAGCGAGGACCGAGAAGTTGGTGCAGCTGAAATGCAAGAAATGTGGATAGCCTGGAAGAGAAAGAATTCTAAGGAAAGTAGAGAGGAGAAACTGGAGCGGGAGAAGAGAACATTGCTAAACTTTGAACTTGGTTACTCGTCTGTTGTAGAATGCGCTCGTATTATGCTTAATAATAGTTTTGGACATTTCCTGGCAACTCTAACCCGAGCATTTCTTCAAGTTTCTTAGTTTTTTTTTGGTGCGAGAACCGGAAGTCTTTTATGTGTCTACTCTCTGCAGCCGGAGAAAAATGAAAGAGTGGAGAAAGTACTTTCACCACTTGTTTTTCTTCATATTTGTGTTTCGGTGTGTCCATGTTCTGTGTATCATGGAAGCGTACTAATTGTTGGCTATACTAGTAACCAGAAAATATTGAACATTAACGAGATAAATTCGTAAAGAAAACTACTAAAACTATTCCTACGAAATTTCAGGTGAGATAGGGCTTGCCCATAAAACCATAAAAATTAATGCTTAATTTATTACATCCGCTATTAAACGATACGAGGAAATAAAAAATGTGACAATTTATTTCGGTGCTAAAATTAATATTAATAAATACTGACAAAGTAACAATGAATGCTTTATTTCTTTGTTTTTCTCTGGACATTCCACAAGCCCAACTGCTACAAAAGCAGATGCATAACCATTCCAATGCTTAGAAATCCCTCATGTGACTCTTGACATAAAACCGTAACGTAAAAGCAAAAAATATCATCGTTGGCATACATTTGCTTTTCTAGCTGAGGACGAACCGAGACTGAAATAACTTGTAACGTGAGACCCATGTTATGAAACCCATCGTAAAAATAGATTCCATCCAAATTGTTTACTAATAATAAGATAATAAATACTCTGTGTGTTTCCCCCCCTAAAAACTAATGCACATTAAGAAGGAAGTACTTAAAAGAGAATAAAAGAGAAAGTGCGTCACAGAGACCCAAGCATTTTCATGAAAATATCGAAAGTAGTAAAACTTTTCCAGCAAACCAAAGAAAGAAAAGAGAGCCAACTACTTGAGTTTCCATAATAAAAAGGAAGGGAATAAAAACATTATTATTTATTTCTTCATAAGTGTTGCTCCTCCTGGAGCCGGAAACTATGAGAATGTGGCCAGCAGCAAAAAAAGTACAAATATCGTGTTTCTTATTTATTTGTCACGAGTCGGCTATCTCGACAACGAACACACAATACTCCTTTTGTTTGGAGCTACCATACAAATAATTTGCTTTTGGAGGCAAAAAGCATCATAAAAAATTCAGAAAGGACGATTAAACAAAAAAATATCGTCATATGTCAGCATCTTCTTCATTCGCTCACAATTTCGCCTTTTTCCTGTACTTTTCTACGTTGAGTATCCTCACCAACAGCAATAATTGCTGGAATATGAGAAGACATGTCGCTCTATTTGTTTCCTTGTTAACTGGCAAGAATACATTCACGACCTGGACGACATCCCGATCCTTAACCGATGAACCAGTTATTATTATTATTGGGAAAATATGAGGTATTAAATAAACGCCGAGTTGGAAAGAAAACTTGATATCATCCAGCATGACATCAGTTCGTGATCAGGACATGGAGTCACGATGATATCAGCAACAAAATATAATTTTAATCCACATATTCCACACCAGAGAATGTGCCTTTGACTGAAGAAAAAATCCTATTTCGATCATGTTCATTGCAATTGTCATCATGACCATAACACTTCATTGAATGCGCTCTTTCCTCTCTCTCGACATGGACACGAAACCTCGTCTTGTCCAGAACATGTGCGTCCCGCATTTTTTCTCGTTCACTTTCCCAAAAAATGAAATTGAAGTCATGTTGTAGAATATTTTACGAACTCAGACAAACTTGGATAAAACGAGCCACTGGCGATTTCTTCGCAAATGGCACAACGCGGGGTCAACACACTTGCCAAAAAAACCAACTCTTTTGTTCATTTATTTTTATGTAGTGCTTGCCCACTTATTTTTAAATATGGATTTTTTTGCAAAGTTTCGATGAAGAAAATGAGAGTATTACCATTTGGATAATACTTTCTAAACACTTGTGTCCTTAGTCGCCAAAAATTTGAATGGAAATTTGATCTCAAGTTTTTTTCATAATGATGCTCAAGCGATAAAATAAAGTTGAAAAGAAAATGGCCATATAAAAATGACGCATTTCATTCCGTCCATGCATGTGTACCCTCTTCCACTCTTAAATTTTCGCATGGAAAGGAGCAATCCAGTTTGCAAACATGTGTAAAACCTTAGAAACATCAACAACAACTGTAAAGGCTATTGAGTGACGAAATATCGAAAGATTTTTTTATAATAAAAAAGAATACCATCTTGAAACACTATTTTTGAGCTATACTCCCTCTCATGCAATCATACACGCTCCAAATCCGTTTGTTGTGAGGATTCTGCTTCACCGACTACATGAAAGCAGAGAGAAAGTAGTATCATTATTATTACGCTATTCCCTTTCTCCCATTTTTTTCATTCTGAAGATGATTCGCAATAGGAAAAAATTGAGACATCGTTTTGAACGAAATTGAAACGGTGTAGGGTTTTGTATAGAAACCGGTTGGGCTTTTAGCCCATTGTAAATCTCTAGAGCTCGCTTTCAACTCTCTTGATTGATAAAAATTTGTACAACAAATGCATTAAGCATAATATATGCGGAGGTATACCACTGCTCTGCATAGTGGAAACCCAAACTGGTCCGATATCGAATAGACCATTGTAGGGAAAAAGTGAAAGGCAATGTTCCATGAAAGCTATCAATAGGAAGCCACAGGAATGCGTGTCGGTCGGAAAAGATATTTCAAATATAATAATTTATCTTGCGGAGATTATATGCTTGTGTGTTTTCCCAGGCTTTCCCCATCCTTTTTTGGGAGGACTGATCCGTTTAAATCAACAAACTGAATGAAAACGTAGTTGCGGAAGTGGAATCTCTATATATGCCTGGTATAAATGGGGATCTGAAAAATCGACAATAAATTATTGTACGTTTTTCGCACCAGAATGATCACTTACAGTTGAGTCGAATGCAATGCGGACTTGAGTATCGAATAAAAAAAGGTAAATAATATTTCCACTTGAAATGCTCCCTTCTAAAAAGTACTGCAGTGCCAAAGTCTCAACGTAGTATTTGCTCGTTCTTTCTACACATTTGTAAATCATTTTTTAAAGGCCACTATAATCATCATCTGTATTGCATGCGAAAAGTGATTTATGAGGATCTCATTACACTTTTTTATTAATGTTGCCATTTTATTGCCGACAAAAGGGCTCATTCCAGTATTTCATGCGCTTTAGACTTGGAAAATGAAGCATGAATTTTTGTAACGAGTGTGTGGCCCCGCTTTTCAAAACAATATTATGGGCAATTACGTTTTTACGTAATGTACGGGGCTTCAGAATGTAAATTAAGGGAACAGATTCAAATAACCCCATGGACAACTTGATGTCCTTTTTTACATGCATTTGAAAATAAGAAGGTTAAAAAAGTATCTGCAAAGTTATGTGGAGACTTCTGTTTTCTGGAGACGTATGGTTTAGGTGGATATGGAAATTCTTACGGAGCACGGGTGGCTCTCACGGGAATTTTAGGTTGATGACTAGCGATAACTATTTCACCAAAGATTTTCACCAAAATACAAGTTTCAGGACGATTTGATGTTCCACCAGGGATATTTGTTTTAGAATTTCCATGTCCGGGGTTAGGTAACTGGAAGGGTTCCATGTTTTGCGACGTTCGTGTTTTGAGTATTTGCTTTAAAAAAATTGGGAAGCATGAATGGCTGTAACAACTTGTGATGGTCTTGAGAGAATGAGTTGTACATTTTATGGAATGACTTTTTTAAACGTAATGTTAAGCGGGATTAAAGGAGAGGGCAACAACGCAACCATCCTGAAAGAGAAAGACTTGTTGAAACGCAAGAGATAAATAAATGGAGACACAGACACACACAAATCCCCAAGAGCTTTTTCTCATCATCTAGTTTTTTTCTTTCTTTTCCTTTCGTCCTCTTCGATCCTTCCTGGTTCTGGGGAGAACATGCATGGTCATATCTTCTAATTATTTTCCTGGAAAACCAACGAAGCCAACGAAAACTAGAGAATAATCAAGTTGAACTAATTTAATTGTAGGAGATGAGTAGTCGTCTCGTATCATCATTTTAATTTCCAAATTAGATCACGACAAGAAAATCAGAGTTGGGGAGGTGGAGAGAGAGAGAGAGGGAGAAAGCCAGAGCGAGAAAAGTAAGTTCATTAAGAAAGAATCGTCTCTGGCACTCTTGCTTGAATTCCGTTAAAGACATAATATTAGCAAGGAAATTATGATGGGCCCATCACATTTGCAAATTCCCTCGAGAACTTCTCGCTCTTCTCTAGTTCGTCAAACAATAGCATATATAAGAAGAGAATTCTGATAATGATGACGGAGGAGAAATCAGGGTAATCAGAGGAAAGAAAACCTACTTTTTTTTTCAAAATCATCCCGCTCATCCATCCATTTCATATAGTCCCCAAGCGCATAAAAACATCTTGCTCTCTCCTCAGCTTACACACAGCCACTTTTCACTTACTTTCACTCCCACACTTTCTCTTTTTATCCCTCATCATCAGCTGAAGAAAAAAGTTTGAGACAGATATCAAGACAGTTGAGATTTTCCCTATTGTTTCTATTCATTTGAAAAGATTTCCAACCTATAATATATTCGTGCTCGTAAAGCATCTGCATGCATAAGCAAGCATGATAGATTTTCATATGTAAACTCAAACAGAAAAAGTAAAGTAAAAATGGATTAAGACGAGAGAAAGAAGGAAAGAGAAAGCTGGAGCACAGCAGGAGAGAAAGTATATGTGCGTGTGTGTGTGTGTGTGTTCCATACCACTCATAATTATAATAAGTGGTATATGCTTCTACACATGATGATATTTAAATATTAAGCACTTTCAGTTCGCATTAGCGAAGTAATGGTGGTGACTATGGTGGCACTAGTGATGATGAGAATGATGATGGTACCTTTCATCTTTCACAAAATAACCTATGCATTATGGAAAAGAAAGCTTTGAGAAGCCAAAAAAGAAAAACTTGTTTTGAGAGAGAAGAATGTCTGAATGGGAATGAATAGTGGTTGGAGTATAATATGTGTTTAGTGCATTATCACTGCTGAAGCATTATAACTTTCTGCTTGCCTTTTCTTATTTTTTCCCCTCCTCCGCCTTTCGACGAGCAATCATTGTGGCTCCTTTTCTCTCCTCTTCATTTTTCCTTTCTTTTCCCACTCTCAATTTCAATGCTACCACTTCTGTCAAACGCAATTCCCATTCATTCCACTAGTCTTGCTGGCTGATGTGCGCGAGAGAGACGAAGAAAAAAGAAGTCTTATGTCTTATATCTAAACCTCTCTACTCTTCCCCACCGACCAAAATTAGGATTTCCAATTAGGACGAGATGCTATATCCCAGCAGCGGTTCGCACACAGAAAGGGAAAGCTCGTGATATAGACAGTGAAAAGCAAGAATAACCAACTTGTTATCCTGTTTTCCTCTCAGCTAATGTAGATGAGAGTGAGTGAATGAGTGGTGGAACACACTTTTGTCCTGCTACTCATGTCAAGACTAAAGAACCAAGCTGGTGACACATGACATCTGAGAAGAATCCTCTGCACCAAATAGCACATCTTCTCTTTCTCCTTTAAAATATTACAGGGAGCATAAACTTTGAGAGGGTAGAACTCGCAAATACTGTTTACGACTAAACACATCACTTATACCTATTATTACACTTGTAAATACTCCAAATAAATATACAACTTTCTCCGTGTCCCTTCTCTCTCCCACTTTCTCCATGCGCAGATGAATGGATGGATGAAAGGGAGAAAGTCAACTCAAGAATCGAATATGTTTCATTATTGAAATTGAGAGATAGACAAGCATAAATAAAGGGTCCTTATTAAATACAAACTATGCAAGTATATTAATCTGTATTCACTGTTTACTCCTCTCTTTTTATATCTGTTTACATCACGGCATTTTGAAACATTCCAAAACACGTAATAAAAGCGAAAGTCGCCTTTATTATTATTGTCGCTACAGTTTTTAGATCGCTTCTCTTTATGATGGCAAGAATAATAAGGCAACAACTGGTAGTAAATAATTGAGTATGGGTAGTGCCACCATAAAGCTCCAGCTCAAGATAATTTTGTTATCAAGTGAAGCCCACCTTATAAAGCTTTCACGCTGGAGAAGGAGCTGAACCAGGAGTAAAATGTCTGTGTGTGCACCAATGCCACCACCACCACACCAAATAACAACCAGTACACAAAATAACGTGGAAAATGGAGAACGCACACAAAAGCTCTGAACTCTCTTTCTGGTGAAGGGAATGATGGAGGAAAAAGGAGTAGTTTATGGAGCAAGCTCTTCCATCACTTTTACAATACAATTCGTTGTCATTATAATGCGGTGTGGTAGTGGTGGAGGGTGAGTGATGGAATGGCAGTGACGGGATGTAGATGGAATGCTAGAAACGCTGTGCTCTGCTGGCTTGGCTTTGCTGGCGTCATGATGAGCTCTTTCTTTTCGGGTTAAAATGACACATAATTTACAACCCACCGCCACCATGAAAGGAAAATGAACTTTTTGTATGAGCTCTGAGAATGGGAAAATCAGGAGGCGCACTCCTAGATCAAGACACTACATTATTTTTGGTTATTGTCATGATACGCATCATATAACCACATTATAGCTGTTGAAAATTGTAACGTTGTTTTCACATATGAGCAGACATTGAGTTAGTTTTAGTTATGAATGCGACGAATATTATGTACTTTCAACCTTGACTACATTTTTGACGACCGTTGATATAAAGAATGATGAGACAAGTTTCCAGACAACATACAAATTTTACGATGCATTCGAATAACCAACTAAATATTTAATGAAGAAATCCAAAACTCGACACTTGTACTGCGAATGGGAATGAAGTGAAGAATAAATTATGTGGATGGAGTTTGCTGTTTACACTACAGTTTGTGAAGAGCACAAGAAAATATTCTTTCCTTCCAACCGATTTCATTTTTAAACAGCCACTTTTTGTGATGCTGACCTCGATAAAAAAATCTTTGTCCTCGTGTGACATACTGAAAATTAAGCTGTTGAAATGAACTAGACGATATTATTACTCTGCCACTATATTCTCCTCATTGCAGCAACCATTTTTCATGGTGTTGGTAGTGCACAGCGAGTAGATCCTCATAATTGCTACTCTTATCCAAGTGTTTACGATGTCATAAAGAGTGGCCATTGTTATGATGATAAGTTGCGTGTTATCAAAGGACACTTAAAAATGAATTAAATAACAATTGCGATGCTTAGAGAGGCAGTATAGGAGGAGAATGTGGATATGCCATCATGCTGACACCATCCTCTAATTTTGGATCGTTGCCACAAGCTAAAAAAATCTCTGTTTCCATTCTTTTCTCTGTATACACTTTTCACAAAGAAAGCTACATTTTTAGACTGCGAGAATTTTTTTGTCATCGAGTCGGCGAAATTATAGAGAGGTTTTTATAGGTATAGAAAATAGTTTGCTTTCTCCAGCTTTCTCTTTCTTTTAGATGTAGATACTTGAAGTGCGTGCATTTGATGGAGACAAAGTTGCCTTAGTCCTTGTAAGCGGCTTTGAATTCGTATTACGCGTAACAAATGCTACATCAGGACAGGTTTTTTACTGGGTTGGCCTAGATTGCAGCTGGTGGGATCCAAGTCACAACGAAAATAGAAGATTGAGCGACATATTGTCGAAAGTCGGACACAAAAGCTGAGTTTTTGAGTCCCCCAAAAACAAACATTGAATTCCCCAGAAACGCTGGATTTCTTTCGCTGAGAAATTATTTTCGTAGGAATCGGAAAGGAAACGTCAATTTAAATTGAAATTCATGCGGAGGAGTTTCCGTCCTGCAGATGTTGGTTAGATAAGGAGCCACAGTTCAGTGAAAGGAGATGAGATGATTGGGATGAAACTCTTTTCATATAAATCGATAGTAATCCCTATTCTTCAAAAAAAATGGGCTGGTAAAGTTTTCTGGGACATGTTTTGAAGTACCATTTTATGATATCCCAATATTGATGAAAATGTGCTCAGCGTTTGTACATCTTCGCATGATATTTCACGTTGGAATGGTTGGCTAGAAACAATACGGACACTATGAAAGATTCATCAACAATCCTGCATGAAAACCTCATCCTTTACCTCAACTACATTTCGTTCACTTTTCATAAAACACATGAGAAAAAACGTGCTTCTCTTCTCCATATGTTCTTCTCCTTGCAACATCGTTATTTCAACTAGATGATTAGTTGATTGAGATTCAAAATGGTTTTCACAATAAACGCTTGACATGCTGTTGTCATCACTCGTAAAATTTAAAGCACAGCTCAAAAGAGTACTTAAAATATTTAACTAACAGTAAAACAGTAAAGTATCGAGAGCTAATAATTATAATGATGATCAACAACATCAGAATGAAATTCACATTGAATGATAGCCAAGGATAGAAACTGAATGTTGCAGAAATAGAAATGTTGAAATCTATATAGAAATGTTTTTGCATATTAAAACGGTTTAATGTTTGATAATTGCGTATGTACTTGTAGCGCAGGCTTTATTTTTATGCTTTTAGTAAGTCGTTCACAGAGAATCATTACAATTACATCGTGTAGATAATTACAACATCATCGTACCTCCATGTTTTGTGGGTAAGCAGGTTTTTAAAAACACATGAGTGGCACACTTAAACCACAAATCTAGCGTCCAATCTTCTCTCCATTTCCTCCTCAAATTATCTGCAACGACATGCCGAAGAGAAAGTAATGTGTCAGCTTTCTCTCTCTTCCTCCGATCATTACATTACCATTATGTATGCCACATGAGACTTTACATTCCTCTGGGAATTGCGAGGGAAAAGCTGAAGCTATAGGATTGCAACAACTACAGTGCAGAGGAAAGTGAACGATTTTTAAAGCCTATTACATGTAACTGCAGACATGTAAGCTCCTACACATTTGCATAGAAGGTTAAACCAATTTTTCAAAATGGTTTAATTCAAATTGCATTGCAGAATATAGCTCCAGTACTTGGGGGAAAGTAAAAACAAGCTAATATGCTTATTTATCGAACAGCTCCGTTTTTGAGCTGCTGGTCTCCTCCTGTTCCGTCCATGAATTTTTTTCTCATCTTCTCGTGAAAGCCATCAAGATGACAATGATATGATTATAGTTACAACACGTCTCTCTATTACGGGAGAACATGCTACCTAAATAAAAATCGGTTATCTGTGTCTACATGCTTGGAAGCTTGACACAGAAAACAAAGCTATCCATCAAGAGGATGACAATGAAGAGAAACTACAAAGGAGAATAAAGCGATGCAAATAAGTAGGTACTTGGAGGAGTAATATTAGGTCGAAAATGCATTACAGTAACATGCTTTCACCTATCTCATTAGTCAAGTCACAAAATGGATCTACATTTTTACTACCTACACACGTCCTGTCAACCTTTTGTTCCATTAGAGGGGGTCCATATTTCCATTAGAATACAAACAACGACATGCTAATTTGAACACCTTCCCGAGAAGCTATAACTATACTAAACACATACATTTACGAAACCCATTTGAATTCCGGTACTAACACACGCACATCATCATCATCATTCATATTTTATGCAGCAAGCGTGTTTCCACATTACTCTGGTATCCAAAATTGAGGGAAAGCTGGTGAAAGTAAGCAGAAGTTCCTTTTTTCCTGCAGTGTTTTTGTTACACGGTGTCAATGTTCCAGTGTACAATCCCATTAAACAAGAAGAGAAAGAAAGGATTCTATTTTTCTTGCACATAATCACACTGACATTTCGTTTCAATCAAATCTGATTTTCTCCCATGAAAGGATAGAAAATCAAATACTCACTATCTTTTGTTCCCCTTCCATTCAAATCCCATGTATTTGCTCAAGTTCTATGGTGGCAATGTGGCTGTCATTATTCGACACTCTTATTATTACTGAATGTATAGGCCGTTAGTATGTTCAGTTCATCAGTTCCCCCTGGAAAGGATGACATTTATTATTAGAATTATCATAATGTGCTTTTTCGGTGTAGAGCAATTAAAACTGGACACGTTTTAGCAATTTCTGTTTGCACAACATACAATACATCCGATCCCTGTAATAATGACAGGAAAGAAATTTTTCAAAGGAAAAAAAATTATCGACCGTCTCCACCAGAAATATAAAAAAGGCCAAGTTTTTTTATTTGTCAAAAATGTGCCGTCACGTCAGTTGGTCTTCGGAATAAAAAAAAAGAATTCCATTTCTGCAACGCTTTGTAGGAATGACAGAAATGTTTTCAGCAGGGGCCTCAGAAAAAAGGTAAAGATGTAATACGTCGTATTTTCCCTTAGATTAATTTTTCCCCTTTGAAAGGTAGTTTTCTCTCTCAGTTTTGACGCTAACATTTTTCCATTGAAATTTTTAAATAAAAAGTTACACGCTGAGCTACAACATTAGGATTTTCAGGGTGAACCCCTTCAAACCAAATACAAAAGGAACTTTCTTTCTCAACTTGCGTCATTTGAATTTTGCTGGGAAACTGGCAGAGCATAAAAATGGATAGGATTATAAGGAAATATGATTATGCACACATTCACCTGCTTACAGTGTATTTGCACAGAGGAAGCTATTTGTTCAGTGTGGGAGATTGGTTAAGTGTCACGTATAACTCTGGAAATTAATGTATTTAATTTTACAAAAATCAGAAACAAGCAGAAAATTGCTACTATTAATTACATGAGAGCAGGTAAAAGATGATTAAAATGTTGAAATGAGAGGATTCATCAGAAAACATTATTAATTCAGAATGTGTAATGTTACAACTGCACAAAAACTGTAAATATGCCTGTTTCAGTACATAATCTGTCGTAATAACTGGTTACATGATATTCTAATTTCATTTCTTGAGATGAGATTGCCTCGCGCTCATTATTATGCTTTCACCGCCATTAACCCTCTTAAACGACATTAAGGAAGTTGATGGAAGCTCTAATATTTGGCTTGGAAGATGAATGTGAAATGAAAAACTAGAAATTTATTTCAGTCGCTGGAGGCCATGGATGACGAAACTTGGGAGCTTATAAACTCCCAAAAACATTATAATATATGGAAATGCATACATCCATGAAGATATAAAATTTTGCAATAAATTTTTGCTAAGTTGGGAAAATTTAATAGGAAACTTTACAGGACCAGAGTGCTTAGCGAAACAAAACCCCAAGGAAACGAATGAGTTACGAAGGCATGCCTAAAAATCATAGCTTTTTGTCCTGAGCAGCAGGATTTTTTTTCTGATTGAGGGCAATCTGTTGCAATTTCCAATATAAAATCATCTTGTCCCCTTTTCTTATGCTACCTGAACATCCATAAAGTTTATACCACAAACTTGTATCAAATCAAATCACGGTTGATATAACTTTCCCCAGGAGGGCATCCATACTCACTGAACCATGCAGATTTTCATTTTAAAAATTAATACCCGATACGAAATGCAATTTGTGCTAAAAAAATGTCAAAAGGTATAAGCTCAGTGGAGGGTAAGAAAAAAAGGATTTTTTTTGCGAGTTGGGTAGTTTAGGGAAACAAATTGCACTCAAGTGTGTCGTGGTTGTTTTTACTTCTGATTTTCCCATGCAACTCAAGTTGTCGAGAATGTAACATTGAAACAAATTGTGGTCCGGTTATTCCTTTTTTCGGGACTAAAATATTTATTCAGGATTCAGATTCCACTGATTGTTATTTCCCCCCAGAGGAGATAGATATCTTGTGAAAAATCACTGAAATTTATTGGCTAGTAAAGTAAACAGATGAATTGAGATCTAAAAGTAGATTTTACCAACTTGCTAATGAACACTTATCCGTGTATTGGCACTCGTTTAAATACACACTTTACTTTTTTACTGATGACAAAATTGAGTAATAAAATGATAGAAAACTGCAACTCTCAAAGCGAATGCCTTTACCACACGGATTTCTTGCAAATCCAGTTGAGTATGAAAGTTGCGACCAATTGCTGTTGCTCGTTTCCTATTTCCCGAAATCCATTTTTCAAGCTAATTGCCACCATTACTCATTTAGCAAGTCATAAAACGCTTGAGTAGACTGTTTATCTGTCAGCAGAATTGCTTATTTCCGTGTACAAGTATGTTTAATCAAAAAACCAATGAGAAAACTCAAACTCTCTGGAAGGTTGCCTTTTCTCACAAATCCTCCGATGATGAGTCATCTACGAGATGGAAAAGATAGTGTGTGGATTGAATTGGATTGGCAGGATGAACTTGATAGCGATAGATGTACACATACAAACACAGAGAGAACTGACATGAGTAAATTTCCCTCTAATTTCTGATACCTCGTTCCAATTTCCACAAAGTAAGCAGTTTTCCCTCAGTATAGAAAGAAGCTAGACAGAAACTCATAAGAATTTTCGCAGTTGTTGATTATTGCATTAACTACTGTAGTATGGGATAACGTCCTAATTAAATAAACCGATATGTGACTCTACCTATCTCTGATATTTAAGATTTGTGTGGTACTTTTCTCTCACTTTCTCTCGATTAAAACTATTTTCAGGAGGGAAACAGCAAAGCAAGGTCCTTCCTTTAAAAAGTCCATGTCTCCCCCTCTGATGGATGTGTAAAGTGAAGACTGAATACTTGTCTTAGGACTCAGGAAGGATATTAATTTAATGTAGTGTTTATTAGAGTATACAGTAGCCTTCAAAAATATACTAGTCTGATGTTCGACCGGATATAGAAACTTGTCTCTGGTTTGGTTAAAGTCACCAGGGAATTTATAATATGACAGGAGTATGACGGCTGCAAAGCCAACAGATGTAAGCTAAAGGAAAACGAGTGTATCTTAAAGGATTTATGCATCTTCCACGATAATACATTGTGAAGGGAATCAACATGACTTTCCAAATGGGGGAAAGATAAAAAGAAAAAATGGGAGTAAACATGGAAATACATCTTGCAATTTTGAAAGAGGCCTTTTAAGTGTAGAGAGAGCAAATAATGGACTGGAGAAGAGAAAATGAAGAAAACGAACAATTCTCATCTTCAACGTCACCACAGCAATTGTCTTTAGTTCAAAGCCATCTTTCGCCACCAATAAAAAACAAAAAGGAAAATGGACTACTTTTTACTTGAACACGGGTAGATTTTGTCAGGACAAAAATAAATATTTGAGGAAGGATATATCACATGGTTTTTTGTCTCTAGTCAAAGTGTATAGATTTGATCGAAAATAAGATGAGAGAAGTATTGTAGTCGAATTTTGGCAATTTATTTTTCCAACTGAATGAACCAATACACACTTTAGTGCAATCCATTCTTTACAATTGGACCAGAGAAAACTATGTCGTCAAGCGAAATAATACTTGCAATCATGAAGATAATTTCAGATGTAAGCGCTCTCACACAAAAAATATCGCTCAACAATTTCATAAAAAATTGTACTGCATGCAGGACACGTACCTTGTGTACAATTTATTCTGGTCCGTATTAAAAAAAGTGGAACAATCCATATAATCACGATGAACATATTGGGCAAATGATCACTAATATTACACGAGGAGGATAAGAAAGAACATTTTTTAAGGAGAGGAAAGTGATATTGGGGAAGCCCACACATTTCTAGTTAAACGCGGTGTGGATGAACATAAAAATGATTCGCATTTAAGGTTAAATGCATTTTTGGCAATATCGGGAGCAGTAATATGCATTGTCCTGTTCAACATACTAGTTCTATTTGTCATCAGCGAGTTTATATGAGCAAGATCAATTTTTACGTAAGTAGTCCGTGCTTCATTCACCCTTGAACAGTTGAACTCCAGAGGTTGTGGATAGCGTTAAGATGACAAAACATGTCATATTGGATGTGTGTGTGTGCAGATGGAGAGTATTTTGCTGCACGATTCACTTCAATTACTTATGCTCTCCCTCAACTTTCTCTTTTCCCCGTTTTCCTGATTGGTATTCTACCCACTGGTCAGTCTACCAGGAGTCCACTTTAGTCTGCTGAGAAGAAGTTGGTGGAATTTTAAAAAAGGTGTTTTCCACTTTACGCTGCTATATATGCTTATGTTATATACTCATTGTTGATGCTCATATAATCTGACTTTTCTCGGCGCTTTGGCCAAACGAATGGAATAAAAGTGCTGAAGTATTGCCATCATCAATGGTTAGCACCGATGTTCTGTGTCATGTCAATAGCAGCCGCGCCCCCATACAAAATTTTTTTTTCGGTCTTCATCTCATCCCTTTTCTTTCAAGCGTTACATTTCCTTGACTTTCTGGTAGTTTGAGAATTTTGTTGTCCGTATTATATTTTATGCTGGACTGGCTTATTAAGGCTTATTTTAAACTTTGTCCTGATAAAATAAACAAGTTTTTGTTCAACCCACGTTAATTTGAAGGTCTACACTCTATTGATTTCCAGGATGCATAAATATACGTATATTGATAAATTGTTCAGATTTCAATTATTCTTTTCCAAATCATGAACAATTTCAAAAGATGTATTACATTTTATTTGTTAAAAATATGGCGAAAGCGCAGTAAAATTACTTGTTGAAAATGATCAAAGCAGTGAACAAACAGTGGTCATAGATTATAATCAGCATATTTACATAGCACGACCATATGCACAAACTTTTGCATTTTGGTTGTTATTTTCAATGTTTTTAATGGATTGTGCAACATTATAGCAGAGGAAAAGAAAAATGGGAAGGTAATGAACAACCATCTCGGTAATTTGTTGTGGCTGGAGAAAGGCGGATGGAACGACCGATGGAACGCTATAATTGAGATGTTTTGCACACGCAACAGTCTTACACCAACCATTACACTGTTTACTTACATATAGAAGCAAAATAAATGCAAAGGTAATAATTTGTAATTAGAGCATCAACGAGCCATAACTCATATGGCTCTTCTAGATATTAACCAATGGACAGACTGAACATTTTGTAAATGATGCAGTAGGCGTTTTGGACATTTGTTGAGCTCTAAAATTATTGAAGAAAAGAAGGTATATGGAATATTAGAGTAGGTAGACAATTTATCGATTCTGAATGCAGAATTATGAAAAGAAAACCAACTATAATAGATGCATATTTTCATCGAAACTGAAGCAAATGTGGAGAATTGTATACTCTAATTTACCACCTCAATTAAGTTTATGGGCTAGACTACAAACTAATTTTATTGTTAATCTTTCCCTAAGCTTTCATCATCAAATGTGCTCATTTTGAAATTTTATTTTTCGAAAGCATTGCGTGTTTTATTGATGCACACATTCCACATACTTATTCAATGTAAGCGCAATAAACGAATGAAAATAAACATTTATGCAAGTCTACCGAGTAGTGGGCACAAGCCAATCCACTTTATGATGATTTTTCCTCATTGGTATTGATATTGCTATTCCAAATGGCAACTTGGAAAATACGATGGTTATGGTTACAACATGGATAATTAACGTAATAATTGTAATGGTGCCAATAGGCAAAATACTATTTTTGTAATAACATTCACTCTGGTAGAAAATAGAAGGTAAGGAAGCAAAAGAGGCATGCGGCTTTCAGAATGCTAGACTGGATCTGGATGTTTTCCATTACCGGCATTCGCTTTTTGTGCTATTCTTATCTTATGGCTAGAGAATACCTGAGAGTATTCTAAGAACGTTTGTATGATAGTTTGACAAACTATGATTTTGTGTTTGAGCAACACAATGAAGAGCAACAACAACAGAAGTGATAACAATACCTTGTGGAAAATGAATGAAAAGGAGAGGGAAGTTCTTTGTTGTGAAATTATTTTTATATTGCAGGGCACCCAACTTGCATTCATGATTGTCAACATCAAGTATTCCTTCTCATAGACATTCTAAAGATTTCTCAATATCCATTCTCCAGTGTAAAAAATGCTTTCTTATCCTTCGATCTACCCCAAGGTCAGTGAAAGGAAATTCCTTGACATATAATCAATAGAGAGAGAGAGAGAGTGGAAGTACACACACACGCACAAACAAAAGGAGAAACATAATTATTTTCTTGAGACAAAGAGGAAAACCTGATAGGATAGGTAGTTAGAAGTATGAGTACGTTCGTGTGAACGAAGATCATCGTCACAAAATGAGGCATTGTATACCTGCTAAAATGAACTCTGTGGAAAAAATAGGGAAACTAACAAGTCGGAAATAAGTCAATATTCCACAGAGTCGGGGTAACATGAAACCTGGTTGAGCAAACATGCCACAGAATTCGGCTTTTGCCGTTGTAATGTGACTCTATTGCGAGCAGAATGTAGATGAGCTTTTATTATTCGGAAGCGTGCCACGTTAACCAATTATGCGTTACTTTTTATGTGAGTATAGCACTAATAATAATAATAACACTAACAGCATGATATGATGTTGTTATTCATATGCACGTACGTACATGAGTAAAATGGCTTGCAGGATGTAATAAATGCATGTGTACAATAGCGGTCTAAACACACCGTTGAGAAAAGCTACCTTAATTTGATTCAGAATATTTCGTGCAAACTGCAAAATTGGAGGGATAGAATGGGCATGGGTGCTATTATGGTTTCGTCTGAGATGAAATGGAATGTAGTAGTTTGGCTTAGTTGCTGGTACAATACACGAGTCTGCCTTGTGCGTGTGTCTACTCTTAAGAAAATATATAACTTTTAAAGTGCTTTCATCATCACATCACAAGCTATAAATTATGATTGTATGAAGATGTAAATGGGATGTCGGAACATGTACACCTCTGCAATCTCCGCGAGTATTCTTTTGTGAGATTCTGGCCAAGCCCACATAATAATAACTATTTAATACTAGCTTGATTATCTACACCCGCCTTCAACTTCCCTTCTGGAAATGCATATTTCACCATGCAAAAACTTTCCATATATTTACCATTGCCATAAACCAGTTTACTACTCTGCTTTCATTTCATGTGCACATCAGAATTCATGTATTTATTTATTTTATCGCCTATTATTATTATTTTTTATTATACTCTATTATTATAATTTTCTCTCATCTCATGTCTGTGTATTTGTTGTACTTTTTTTTAAAAAAAAAAAGGTGCACATGCCAAACCATACCACAAAAACACATCCTTCGTATTATTTTCGGGTAACTCGTCTGGTGCACTTGTTCACTTCCCCGTGTCTGTTTTCCCTCCATCACCATTATTTATCCACATGCATACCAGAAAATGAAAGAGAGCGGAAAATGTGAGCATTTTCATTATTAATATTTCTTTAGCGAAAAATGTTGCATTCCTTTGACCATATCTTCAAAACAAATGGGATGACTCGACAAGATTTCTACTTTGAAAAGAGAAAAAAATGGGACGGATGTGAATGAGTAAGAAAAATGAATTGAAGCAGAGGGAAACAAACAAATCATCTTTCTCTTGTGTTTTCAGGTAGAGTGAAAACCAGAAATCTACGCTGAATCTTTCTGTTCTGTATTTCCAACTTGGCGCAGACGAGTAACTAATGTGCAAAAGGTTAGACAAAAGCAAAACTTTTGGCAAGTCAATTTCATAAGAACTTTTTTTATAATGTATCTGGTGCTCATTGTTTTTACAAAAAAATGTAGGTTGGATATGGTTGTTAACTTTTTACACAAAAGGATTTACTTTCCCGAAAAAACAAAAGGATTTTCCAACAACTTAGACAACTGCATAGTTTCTTTGTGAGATGCAACTTTTGAATTGAGACAATGAGAGGATTTTTTTCGCGATCTCTTTCAAACTCATTTGTCTCTTTGCAAAGATTTATCTTTGGATGCATACCTACACGCGTGAGACTGACATGACATGAGACTAAATGTCCTTTCACCCTGAATTTCCGCTTTGTTTGTTTCTTCTTATTTTTTACAATTGACAACTGGAAGATTGAACAAAAGTGGGAGAACACTAAAACAAATGGAAGAGCTTTGTGAAAAAATGCAAAAATTTAGAAACATTTTGTATTGTTGAGAGAGGCACACTGTTTCATTCACTTTGATGATTATTTTTTCTTCAGCTAGTGTCATTCGCATGTTTTTCCTTCTCAGGAATCAAGTACCAGAAAGTTCTAAAAAATCTCATCTGTTTTTCCTCATTTATTTACGCGCAGTTTACTCTCATCTCCCTCTAATCAGAAGCAAGCAGAAAAGGGAAAGAAATTTAAGGGAAATAAATGATTTATGTGTGCGTCAAAATGTAGTGAAGAATATTGAAATTACACCTCACAATGATGAATGACTGCCTGAGTGCATGAACGTCGAGAAACCATAAATAATAACGATAACAATAACATGACTTTCCCCATAAAATATTTTCCCTGAGAGAAATTTTTTCCCCAAAAGTTTCCAGCCCAACCATGGCTTTTGATACACCAGGAACGGTCCTAATTACTTATTATTATGGATTTCCAACGAATTTAATTACTGCTCTAGGAACTAGGAAAAACTTCTTGATATCATTTTCATAATAATGATGCTATTACATAATAGTAATCAACTCAATAAATTATGATGAATGCTAAAGAAATAAAGGCTTGTATTCAGAGTACACAAATGATCAAGGATTTTATATCCAAACCTCCTCACCCGTTGAGAGTTATTCACTACTAATAATATTACTGGCGGACGAGATTAATGGGGATATATAAGGTTGCACATGTGAATTTTGAAAATTCTACGGAGACACGTAATCATGCGGCAGGATGGCGGGATAAAAGAAAGGAGACAAGTCAAAAATAGATTGCCACTCAACATGAAGCAGCAAACCATTCATTATTTCCCCCTATTGTTTTAGTTTTGATGTTTGCGAAAATGGGTGAATAGAGGATTTGTAACCTGATCGAAACTTTTTGTGACGGTTTTGGCCTCCAGTGTTTATACTTTACTATCAAAAAATTACTATCAACCATACCGATTGAAAAATTATGCGTAAGCCAAATTATTAGATCAAATGAGTTATCATGAGTCCCAGAGCTCTGCTAATAAAAACATCTAATTTCATTGTTTACTCTTATTCCCTATAAACCATGTTGAACGAAAGAGAATACTTTTTTATGTTAATTCACTGCAAGTTTTGCAATAGATAAAAAGTAATTTGTTTCCTCTGTGTGCACTAGAAACTTGATAATCTCTCTAGTATGCTGGAGATGTATATTTTAAACAAAAAAGAGAGAAAGAGAGAATGGGTTTCAATAGGATTTACTTTTTGTGTCATAGACGGCGAGAGAGAGAGAGCGAAACTGTGTGTGTCTGTGTATCTGTAAGTCTATTGTTACCAAAAATCCTTCAGAGAGAAGTGATGAGGATGATGATGGAATTGGATTTTCGACAGTAACTGATTTTCCTCTTCATTATTACTCAAAATGGATAAACGCGTGCTGGCAGGAGCAGCATGAGGATGGGGAGGACTATCGGGACTCGTTCCAACCACCGCCATGCCACCACTAGACTTCCATCATTTACTCATGATAAGTACATTTAGCAATATAGACGAGGATATAAAAGGGAGGATGAGGAGGAGAGCATTAGGAAGGAAAAAGAGGGAAAATAAAATCTCTTCTCGTTCACATCATAATAGAGAAAATCGGCCAGGTACATAGATATGCACCCAGCACGAGACACACACACACTGGAGGGGAGGAAATGAAAAGAGGTAGACTTTTTTTCTGGAGAGAGAGATGGGATGTGAAAAGTGGGGTATGGAATTATAAGGTCATAAGTATATCACATGATATTATAGTGTGTGTTGGAGAGGGAGAGAGAAAACAGTATTTATACAGTGTTGGAATTATTTTCTTCCTCCGCCTGTACAACTTCTCTGAGTACTTTTTTCAGTGTCTGCAGAGCATCAAGCATTCATCTCTCTCTGAAGCAAGCAAACCTCGAGTAGCCAAGTGATTTTGCATTGGGAGAGGAAGGAGGTAGCCAGAGAATTGAAGAAATTGAATGCTTTGAACCACAAAAACTGAGAGATTGAGTGCACAAGGCTACTCTCAACACAAGTTATAGGAGAGAGCTCTGGTGAAAGTAACACAAGGTTTATGTGAGGAATAAGTACACAAATTCTAGAACATCAGTCTCTGCACACCTTTTCATGTCAAAATGTATTCCTACTGAATAAAGACTTTAGTTTGTACTTGGAACCTGAATATACATGCAGAAAAAATGTGTAAAAATCCCTATTTTAAAATTTATAATGCCGAATTCAAAGAGTACAACTTTTATCATGAAAGGATGGAGAGAAATGAAACGTGCTAGTTAAGTAATAATTTAGACCGCTCAGTAATCCCGCTTTTTACAGTTATTTATGCATCTTTATTATTACATGCGCACATGTTAATATTAACTTATTACTCTGTATCGAGCTGCATAAAAAACTTTTTTGATAACTTTTTATATTTATATTAGTACTTAGGAGGAAGCACGTGCAAAAACGGAGGAATGAAGTTTCATCGAATGAACTACAAAATTCCTAACTTTGGAACGACTACAAACACTGTTAACTTTCCTAATCATTTTTTTCTCTTCTTCCAGAATCATGCAAGTTCAGGTAGCGTGCATGCATTCATTTCATGCCTGTCGATTCTCTGGCTTTAGCCATCACCATCATCAGTAGCAGGAAAATGAAGTAATGTCAATAATGGAAAGGATGCAAGTAGAAATGCTCGTTTTCCCCTATACACTCTCTACCAGTCTGTTGGAGAGCAAGTATCGCATCGCGAAATGGGTTATTCATCAAATCGGCTTAGCACTCTAATATGAATGGAGTCGGGGAAATTACTTTTTACATATTATGATGTGCCTGTATTGCATTCCGTTCCTTTCACTTTTCTTCATCCATGTGTGCAAAAGCACCTGAAATCATCATCATCATCATCCTTGTCGCTGGCTTTATCGCTGCCACTTACACAATCGCCGTGTAAGGGTACCCTTTTTGTAGGAAAGGGTGGTATGGTGTGTGCTATTTACGCAGTGAGCATGTGAGCACCAGCATCATCCATAAAAAATATTTCCCCTTCCACATTTCCCTTTCCTTACCTTTTTTCCCATCGAACAAACCGCAAAGCAAACTAGCATTTTTTTTAGATGTTATGACCGTTTGCGTTGCCACAAAGTCACATGTCGACTTCAAGTGTATAAGTATGTGTGCTCATGTATTAAGCAGTGGAGAAATAAGTTTCAACTACAAAGAGAACGATTCAATGGGATGGTAGCCTTTTCTCCCAGGTTCCCAGGTTATATAAGCAAGTTTACACAGATAAAGCTTTAAAATAGTATAAGAATTCCGTTGGGGGAAAGAATGCGAAAATTTTGGGCTACAGCATATAAAAGTAACAAATAGTCTAGAAAATATACAAGAGGAATTTATCCAGGAAGATTAAAATTGTTAAAAAATGTAAACTTATGGGTGGTACGACTCGCATGTGTGTGTGTACTTCTTTTTTCTCACATAAATTTTTTTCTTAATTTTAAACATGAAGTTGGAATGCGGTATAAAGTACATTGTAGCTGCCTATTCAGTTTTCTCATCATTTTTTCCAATTTTTACATGAACGTGATTAGGAAAGGTTGGAGATTAAAGTTTACTCATTTTTTTTCACTTAAAATGGCGCTTCTGTCGATTGCTAATTTTTATTTTTTTTTGGCTTGAAGTAACCAGCTAGTTGGGAAAAGGAGCAACAAAAGCAAGATAAAAAGAATCTCTTGTTCTTCTTTCATGTATCATCATCAAACATTCATCCTCTTCCTATCAGCCCCATTTCCAGCTCAACATTCTGTGAATTACTTTCTATGCGTCAGCTGAACAGCATCAATCACCAAGAAGAAAAAAATGTGAGGAGTAGGAGTGCACGTGCAAGTGAGCATTTAGAAAGTAGTGTTGAAGGAGAGAGGCAAAAAAAAAACAAAAAGTTGAACGATGATGGCGATGAGATTGAAATGGAAACGACTTTTACTTTTTTTCTAGAAGAATCGTCAAGAAAGAGATCTCTTTTCTCTCCAAATCCTCTCCTTCTTCTCCTTAACAATGGATTACAGAACAATCCTTTATCTCGCCTCACTTCACCAGGACAAGGAGTCTTCATCCGAGCCTTCCCAGGTCCGAGATGAGTGAATAAATCGAGACTAGACGAGGAATGCGTCTGTGGGCATCTGGAAACTGTTAATGCCTACGCATACCTGAATGGATATTGAAGTTCGCATACCTCTCGTAATTAAAATCTCTATTTTCCCTCTCTATCTGCAAGAAAGTGGGCTCATTTCTACACTTCATATCTTCACTCTTCTTTTTTCGGCCAAGTTACCTCGAATAAGTTTCATCTCTAATCACTATAGAAATTGAGAATAAACTCTGAAACAAAAAGATTTTTTGTGAATGCGCAATTGGAATTCATATCATATGTTTCCAGCTACTCAATCCAGAGTTCAACAGAAAACAGCAAAATGGTTTATATTACAGGAGGTTACATTCTGCAATGATTTCATTCAGAGTATCATCAGAATCTGGCGCTGTTTAGATTTATGACCTTCTTTATACGTCAGAAACAATAACAGTTCAAAAGACAAAAAAATTCATGACGTTATGGAAAGGGAATATATTGTAAAATGGGAAGGACGGCCTTGCAAACAAAAACAAAGTATTTACTTGATTGATGCATCCTTCATCATATTTTTTTATGTGAAAATGCGTTCCCGTTGTGAGTGACGAGGAGCCGACAAGGATACACTCTGTTATTCCTTATTCATCATAGTCACAGTCACGATCCTCTCTCCTGATTCTGTTTGAATTAAGAAGAAAAAAGAGAGGCATATCCTCCCATCTTTATTGTCTTCAATGATCTTCCCCAAAAATATAAAGATGGATACACCGAATAAAATGAAAGCTTGTTCTGCATACGAACGAAGTGAGCATTCCAGATTTTTATACTGACTCAACTCCCACTCTTCCTTTTCAACATCCAACATTCTTCAGAGCAACCACATCAACAGGACGAGAAATGTATGCCCTTTTCACAAAACACACTTTTTCCCTCTGTCTGTTCTCCTTAACTTCATCCAATTTACATTATTGCTTGCTCGTTACCTCCGAGAAGTAAAATGGCACAGAGAGAACGTGCACCAGATAAGACAAAAAGACCGACAAAATTCCAGCCTTTTTGTTGAGGTGGATAAACTGCAAACAAAGAGGAGAGTTTCTAACGGTAAATTTTAGGATTCAAAACATTCGCCTCTGCTTAATATAAAGTTGAGAAAGTAGGTTACACACAATGGATTATTTAATGTGTATCAAAAGAGGCGATACAAATGGAACAATAAAAATCCCAACTTTTACAGCCACGCTAATTTTAGATGAGTGCAAAAAGTTCCGCAAAAAAGTCAAGGGACAGAAGAAATTTTGGCTAATTTCTGATCTATCATCAATTATCACAGTTCATTGTATGCTTTGGCAAATGAAAATTTCTCTATGAACTTTCGTGTTGCACGTTTTTTCAGTCTGTATGCTTGATATTGAAAAGGTAAAGAGGAGAAGAATATTTTGTGTATTTTATTCCTTCTCTAAAATTGATTTGAAAGAAGGGAATAACGAGGAAATATCATTACATGTATTAAATTTACTATTCAGCTCCGTTGAATGTTTTGATAACACTGGTGAAGTTCAGGGGTGTGGGTGTATATGTAGCGGTAGCCATTAGAGATTGGATAGATAGGAGGGTGATATAATGCTCCTGTAAATTGAATTTTTTCTTAGATCCTACAGTAAATTGAGGCGGTGGTTGAGATCCTCCTGAAATATTTCTGCACAGCACGAACATGAAACCAAACCGCATCATTCCAAGTTCCATATAAACTGTAAACTTGACTCTATGTACATTTCCCATATTTATGAATTTCTATAGCAATATGTACGACTGCAGAGAGAGAGTGATGGTATTTATGTGTTTTATAAATATTGTGCTTCTTTCTACTTTACTTGGCGAGAAAAAATATATGTAAGATCCCGGTGTGTTCTTCTCAGACAAAATGTGAAGAAGAAACGACTGCAAAACGGTAACAAATTCTGCACAAGTATTTCATGGAAGGGTAATCCAATTGAATTATGTATTGAATAAAATTTACTTGGACGAATAAAAAACCGTTTTTTAGAGAGGCAATGTGGCTTTAATATATGTATATAAAAAGTGTACAACGTAACAAAACCGATCCTCATGATGATGATGACAAAGTTGATGGCTTGGTAGTATAAAGGAATGATTTTTTTCTTCCTTTTTGCAAGCACCATTCACTCAGAGTACTCGTTGTTGAAACGCAGGAAAGAAAATGCAGTTTTCTCCATGATATGGGGAATATCAAAAACTTGTTATTATTGCGTTGTGTCGTGTGTGTAGTCTCTCAGCTGAATAAAAATGAAACTATGATTTCATCACAACCACCTCTATGTTTACTTCTGCGTGCAACAGGAAAAAGCTCAAGTCTTTACTGGAATTTTATTCTTGTCACAGTTTTCTATCTGTAGTCAATTTTCAGCATTTTCGCAGGTCACAAAAACGCATGGAGCCTGAAGCAAGAAGAAAAAGTGAGATGAAAATGGAAAGGCTCCGCAACGAGCATGTTTCTCTGGTCTATGCCTTATTATTACGAATACCCAGAGTTTTAGGATAGATCGACCTCCTTCCCACTTACTAGAGAGGGAGAAAGAAGCACACTGTTTCTTTAAGAATGGAATGTAATGTGAGAGTAGTGAAAACTGATGGGGCAATTTTATGAATGGCACCCACATAATTTATTGCTGATATTCTTTCGAAAAGTAAAGAAGCATGGAATAAGCAGAATGCACACATTTTCTCCGCAGAAATGAGAGTATTTAGGTGATGATATTGCTGTCTATACTGTAAAAGAATTTTTATACACCGGTGAAAGTAAAAACGGTTATTATCAAGGGATCCCAATAACACTTTTACATTCCTTTGATTTCCGAACTAAATAACTTTGCTTCCTTTTTTTCTCCAAGTAAGTATGCTTTTGTATCGAGTAAATTGTTTAGGGAAGGCGCTTTATGATACCTACTCTTCTATTATTATTATTATTTTTAGCATTATTATTACAATAGAATCTGTATGCTTGTGTGTTTTGTAAATGAAAAAAGTGAGAGGATGAGGCTGATGAAAATGGAGTTGAAGGACAGTAGATTCTTTGGTGAAATGTAGAAGAAGAACAGGAGGAACAACAATGCAATGATCCCTCCCAGCTGGTTGTTTGGTGGAAAGGAGTCTCATTACACGCTAATGATTGTCTGTTCTCCTGTGTGAGTACCACAAACACTGGTAAACTTTTCCTGGAGAAAATAAGCGAGATAGGACGATACTCACTCCGTCACTTTCTCCGCTAGCAAAATAAATGACCCCAGAAAGCCTACAACTTGAGAGAGAAAGTAGCTTAGAATTCATCTAGTGAAACACAGTCGACCACATAATAGCCACGAATAATTATAACTTGAGTGGTTTTCTATTCGTTCCACAACGAGACCGGATTCCAGAGAGAGAGTTGACGATGGACATGATTGATAAGTAATTTGCATGCACATTGATTTCTATTAAAAGTAGAAGCAATTACATTCAAAGTTTTCTCACAAAATACTTCAAGTTGTATGCAAAATTTCAATCCACAATTCCGGAAATATCGACGTCCAATATCGTCCAGTCTGATAATGATACGGCATAAAACAAGCGAAGATACAGTGAAATGGCTGAACTTACTTTCACTCCGTCTCATCACTGTCGTTAAACATACTTTGTAGAAATTGGAATGTACAGCAGCCCTGAGTGTTTCTTTCATTTCTCTAGGGACGAAAGCACGTGACTCTCCAGATACGAAATAAAACAAGGAGCACATTATTAGTACTCCAGGCTACAATGCACATTTTGATCCCTCGTGCATACATATTATCTCGTAAGAAAATTCATGATGGCAACTTTCCTCTCATTCTGCACGTTCCATTTGCGATCAACACGCCTCCACAATTTTTACAACACACAGCGCACACACACACACATCACATCCCTTCCTTCCCTCAGTATACACTCTCCAATAAACACAAGAAATACGACTATCAATTAACTGATGAAATTCGTGACTGCCCCGAGTCTAGTAATTATTAGGAAAAGAGCACCGCTATCGGTTACACATTACAGCAATAACAACCAGGATGCCGTCCCAAAAAATATTTCTCCGCTAAGCTGATCTTCCCCACCGGTTGCCAAACAGAGATGGCCGCGTAACCAAAACTCTACATGGGGAAATCAATTTTGGTGAAATTCAGTCTCAAAAAATACTGACGCCCAAAAAAGACATTACATTATACATGTTCGAATCTAATGTTATTCCAGGCGAGAAAGGGAATGTCTCCACACGCGACCAGAGAGCGACTGGCTAAAGTCAAGTAATTAAGGGAGACCTTGCTTTTAATTTACTTGAGTCACAACTTGTTACCCGAAAACGTGGCCAGCAAAACGGAAATATTTGTATAATAGCTGATGGTTCTAAACACAGGTTTTTTTTACTTTCCATTTATTTTTCTACAGCCGAGAGCAAAATCATTTTCTCCACCACGACAACAACTGCACCCTACACATTTGCAAGCGGTTGCAGTTCCGTTAACTGTCCTTCTGGTCTAGTGAGTTTTGCGTAGTGCTAACATTTTATTTTTTATTGCGCAATGAGTTTCTGTTGACTATGTCGCCTTAATGGTGGTAGGTGTTGCCGGTGTTGGCAGATTAAACTAGATAATAGATACTCTTTCTCAACTTGACGCATTCACAGAGCGAAAAACAAAACGTGTGATGAAACTAGGCGTGCATGAATCCTCAAAAGTGCTCTTTCCCTCCAACACATTCTTATCTGGAGGGATACTCCAGCGTTTTCGGTTTACTAAATAGATATTCATATTATTCAACTGTTTCACAAACAGCCAGTATAAGGTGGAGTGATTGATAGTGTCACTGCAAGAAACAAAGTAAAATGCGTGGAGTTGTTGTGCCTATCTCTTAAGACGATAGACTCTCTCTCTCTCTCTCTGCATGTAACTGATGCACTGAGTAAAATCCTAATTGAATTTTGGAGAAAACTGACCTTGTCATGAGCTCACTGAAAATTGGAAGATATCTGAGAGGAAGCGGGAGTGGGAGCACTATAGTGAGGAAGTTGGAAAACAAGGTATTATATTGAGAAAGTGTATCATAGCTGGATTCTTACTCTTCCAGCTTGGCTTGGCTTTGGGTGCAGAGGTTGAAATAATTGACGCTCACGATCCGCCATGAATATTGACTCTATCACGCCAGCAGCTCATCCAATTCTCTCCTGTTTCACGATTCATTGCAAAAACTAGACTACAATAAAATCATCATTCATCCTGAAAAACTAATTTAATTCCATGCGGGTTCTCTCTCTCTCTCTCTAACTCACAGTTAGACACAAACACACACCCATTTTCCTTTTTTCCTGTGAAGCTGATCATTCTATAAAGCCAGGAAATGATAGCATGTTGTTAAATCATTTTCAAGGTGAAGTTGCTCATTCGTAACTCACTTTATTGGCAGTTTCCAGCAGATATTTGATTTTGTAATAATAGAATATTTCAGTGCTACTCCACACACAAGATTTTATGGTGCATCGTGGCATAAATAATATCAGATATATTTAAAGGTGTAATAAAAGCAGAGAGAATCCAGAATCCTCTTTCTTCATTCTTCTTCCACTAAAAGTAATTTACTCCAGCAGAGAAGCAGAGCACCATGCTCAATTCCACTTGCTCATCACTCAAAACTACCTACCTCACAATTCAGATTGTGTGTGCACCCAGCCCAATTCATCTTTCTTCGTTGAAGAAACAGTTCTCTTTTTCGTCTGGGGCACAATGCGACATTTCTCTGTAGTGGAATGAAAGAAACTACATGAAGCTCAGTTTTGTTTAGCCTAGCCACTGCGATGCCACAACAATAAAGGAAATGAGAGAAGGAGTCTATTAGCATAAAAATTTAAAGAAAATGCCACTCCACCTCATCCCTGAAAATAAATGGAGGCTCTGCACAAAACTACCGTTTCTCATCTACTTCATTGATGCTTTCTCTTCTTCAAACATGCTTATGTCCGTCTATGCTGGAGAGAAAAATGTGTCGGCTCAGTTGTGTTGTGAGCAAGAAAAATTATTGTTATTATTACAATGCAAATAGACATTGATACCGTGAAATGGACTCGATAAATCAGACTGTAAAACGGAAAGATACTGCCGTCACTAATGTTACTACCAACAGTGGCATTAGAAATAACAGCATTAGAAGTTGGGCGGACTGGTGGTGGTGGTGGTAGCATGGGTAACATTTGGAGAAAGCCTGTCTCTACTTTTTAGGCACCATTTCCTATACACGACTAGTTAGAGAGATGGGTGCATGCCTCCGACATGGACAATGCGGATGGAGGAGACATTCGGGAGAGAAATGAATATTTATTCTTACGAGAGGTCGTTTACGTCCCCATATGCTTTTTTACTACCAACTTAAAATCCCACAATAGTATGCATATAAAACGTGAAGATTGTCGATGTGTGTGTGTGTATCTCTGCGTCTCTGACTGAACTGATGATCACATTGGGAGTTGGAACGAAAGTGGTAAAGTCAAGACCAAAGGCGATTTTTATAGATGGGACTATCAAAGTCGAATAGAGTATCATGGAAATTATGTGTTTCATTCAACTTGCATTAATGCTATATGGATTTTTATGCACAAAGTTTGAGAATAGATTTTACTCTGATAACTACACTGTAGTTCGCACTGTTTCTGTAATATGCTGTCCATAAATGTTAGGTTTACGATTCAAAGTCGTAATGTTAAGGCGATATCATGAGGGAGAAGATTTGCAAACGATGCGAAGAAGTGAGGACAAAAATGATTCCTTCATAGCTGGAGTGACAATGGGCGTTCTGTGTGGTCTGTTATCTGACGTGACGACTTGAACAACGACCGCAATGATGATGATGCTCACAAGATTCAGTATTCGATATTATACCTATGATTTACACTTTATGCATATCAATGTTTAAAAAAGACAAATATTCCATTCAACAGCCAATCGGATCCTAAAATGCTATTATTGCGTTGAGTAGCTAAAACCGGGAATTTGTGCAAATTTTTTTTTCTATCTTTCATAAAAATTTGCATTTGTTTAGGTGGCTTTTCAATTTTTCGTCACACAGGATAATGTGCTATTAGGTATTGATATCAATGGAACTGTGTTCTGTTAATGATGTTGTCAAAATGCGATGCGATATTCAAGAACGTAAAATGTTAACAAATAAGTAGTAAAAAATATTTATTTTGATGTTGTGCAAAGCCTGTTTCACATTTACATTTTATGTATTGTGTTTTCATACTTTTCATACCACTTTTTTTTAGAGTAATTGAGACCTCGATTTTCGTCAAAGTTCATTTTTATTGCATTCGACCATTAGTGCGGAGTAGAGTTATTTTTGATACGGAGTACACATATTTGATGAGTTACATTGAAAGTTGGCTGTATGTAATAAAATCGGCGGCATTGCGCTATATTCTGTATTTTCGCAGATAGTTCTAATATGCTGTAAATAACCCGTGTAATTTATTGTCCGAGATGGGTTCCCAATTGAATGAGAGGCTATATATGAGAAAGTGAGTTGTGTACACATTTTTTTAAATTTGATCGTTCAGACAATTTTTTTGTCGAACATTTGCGGAAAAAAATATATAGCAAGCTCTCTCGTTCAATACATCGTTTCTTGTTGCTATTAAGTAGAAGAGAAGAGAATGGTAATAAAAATGACATAAAATTGAATTTGCATGAGAAAATAATATTATATTGAATGCCAATGTAATTGGGCCAGTTGGGTTGGTAGCAATAAATGTTTGCGATGGTGGGTTGGGCTCTTTTCCTAAAAAACATGAAAAGCGACAAGAGATGGGCTCCTAGGAAGCTATAAGTAAACTTTTCCAACCATTTGATGAGGTTTCAGATTAAAAAATTTATTTCCATTGTTGATTGTACTTCCATCAACATTAAATTGATTGACATTTGAAACAAACTGGTTGCATAAGTTTCCTCGATAGAAATATTTAAGATTGTGTATATGACACTAAACATATCATTTGTGTCATATAAGCATATTATAAAAAGAACACCGTTTGAGATGAGAAAATGTAATTAAAATAGTTGAGCCCATTGGAAAAGTAAATGATTTGTGATTGACTCGCTTTTTATTGCTGTTTGTTTTACTAGAGGAAAGAGAAGCTGTTTAAAATGTGGACAAAGGGTGAGCTGTGCAGTGCATTTCAAAAATTTTGAAGAGCAGATGCTTCACATTAAAAGATCGTAAAAGTAAACTACTTTCTGCTCTGGGAATACGAAACCGTTATGCTTTTTGTACTTCCGTTTGAATTTGTTTTGAAATCAACATGTCGGTCGAGTCATCAGCGTGTGTGACAGCTTTATAAACAGTGGTTCAAGCATTTATTACTTAAGAAAATTATTTATTCCTACGCATGCATACTTAAGAATTATGGACTTTTATAACAAGTTGGGAACGAGATCCGGCGTTCGAAATTACACATTTAAATAAACTCTCCGTATAGTCACTATATAAAAAAGAGACGCCTCTCTAAAGTACAAATACGGTTTACATTAAAAACATTTGTGCACAATGTAAATAGGTACATACATGTTACACATGCACAGTGCAGGCAAACGGTACACAGTGTAAGTTTTTCTGACAAAAACATTTCATTGAACTAAAAAGATTAGCCATGACATTTGAACTATTCACAACAGAATCACAAAGGTCAGCATAGAATTACAATTTGAGACGTGTTTACACATTAAAAGCAGCCATTCGTCAAAATTAATGTTTGACATCTGCCCTATTGCCCTGAGTAATATACTGTTTGGAACAATCCTAATAGCTACAGCATGTAAATATTATTTGGCACATCTTAATGCGCTTGATGTTCGATATCATTCCAAATATCCTGTGAAGAACCACACTACAGCCATAGTAAGAATTATTTCATAATAAAACAGGAAGTTAGCTTGTTTATGACATAATAAATTTGGTACACTGTAAGGATGAACATGACATCTAAGACGACAAAATAGTTCTACAGCAATACATAATACATTACCGAATGCATGTGGCTCTAAAGTAAACCAAATCAAAATGGGTCACCAGAGGAAAGAAACGGATAGCCCGGACTTAACAACATTCATAAACTTTTTTTTTGATAAAATGACCTAAACCCTTCGATTCAATTTGTCCTAATGGTTTCATGGTAATAACAACGCATTACAAATCGGATAGTAAACCAATGCGCTGCTAACTTGGAACTGCTGGAATTCATTGAGACAAAGCGTGTTTCCCGTCACTCGGAACAACATAAATCAGAGAAAAACCGTCACTCATATTTTCACATTTAATGTTAAAAAAAACCCTTCCCCTGTTAAAGTTCAGGAGAAAGTAGTCAAAACGGGAAAGTATATAAACCCAAGCACAACTGGAAAAAGAGAACGTAGATCTCTTTAGTTGAGGGTAAAAGCACAAATAACCGACTTCGCCATCACCCTTTCCACTCATTCGTCTTCATTTAGGGCGTCACACGGACACCACATCAGTCAGCCTCTTTTGACATTTCTTGTGCAGCCTGTATATCTGCTCATCCCCACAGTTGCCGTTGATTTTTCAAAGGAGGAAATATGTGTCCAAGTAATCAAATAATTAAGAGCATTTCTTTGTAATGTCAGAGGTATTTCCCTCCCCTTCTTTTTCAACAAAGACACACAAAAGTTTCATCAAGCAAACTACCACTATTCTTTTGCCTCTTTGGTTTCTGGCATCATCCTTATTAGTTACCTAAGGTCATCCAGCCTCTAATAACCATGAAATCGTGCAACAATGGACATTACCAGAGTAATATGTCACATTACATTTATACGATGTTAAGTAGAGATAAAAAATGAGTGTGGAAATGGGTGTGGATAATGACACAAACTTGTGTACAGCATAAAATTAGCCAACGACTTCATATTTTGGAGCATGATGAAGACTTATGATCAATGACAAATGTATTTTATGGTTTGGTTCTTGAGCCTTACGTGTGACCCTTGTAGCACGACATGCATTCATAACACAGACTAAAAGTTTGGCAATAAAAACCTACTTCATGGTGCACTAAGCATATTGCTCCAAAATCCTCAAAGGTGGTCGTTTTATTAGCAATTAATTTTAATGTTAAGAATTACTAATTACTGAGGAATGATTTATAGTCAATTACTTTTTTACTTTATGCCTTTTTGCTGCAACTGGCTCATTAGTGCATGTCTACATAATATTTTGAAGTGCTCATATTGATAAGTTTACCAAGAGTTGTGGCTTGCGGATAATGTAGCTTTCTGGTAGCAATTCAAATTTTCCTTCCGGTTGGAGGTACATTTACTACACTTGAATTTTTTACAAGCATCTATAAATTTTACATATTTCCCTTCAAGGCATGAGTGGTCGATCGAGATTCATGCGAACAAAAACGTACACTGTTGGCAGTTGTTGGTGAAAAAAATGGAGGCTGAAAATACATGAATTCATGTGTTTCCTTGTCACTCATTAAAAGCAAAACGATAAATAAAGATATAAGCCATCCACTCACCTATAATTTTTCCAAGTAAATATATAATAAGCATTAATTATAATTTAAAAGTGGACCTTTACTTTCATATAATCTATTCATCATCATCATCGATTGGATGATTAGTAAGCATTACATAGAGCTCAGCATAATGAGTATAATCTTTCCAAAGTTTTGGTTGCGATTATATAAAAACGAACATGGAAATTCTTACGGGTCATGATATCGGTTATACCTAAAACAAAACATGAATATTTTTGGGGACACCGTGCTTTTGGCATTTCCTTGGGAATTTTAAAGTTTTTTTTTCAAACGTATCCGGGATAGAAAAATCTCTGATCATAAGGCACTTGTAGGAATTTCCATGTTCGTTTAAAATGCGTGCAGAGATGTTCTAACGGAGTATTATACATTCCTTAGTTTATATGTTTTACTTACGGACTTTTGGTCATCTATTAGAGCATAGTAGGTTGCATGTTTAATTCAAAAGGAAAGTATTTACTTTGGTAAATTGGTATAATGTGTAGTTTCCAACACAAGGCTAACATTTCGCATTGCTGATTGATCAGCTTCAAAAAATGAAGCAAACCGCTTATTCACATATAAACGAAACTCATTCTACACGAATATGAGCAACCCTATTATTTTAAATGGCGAAGGAGAACGCACAGTGGAAATTGACAGAAAATGAAATGATCCGACAAAACGAAAAAAAGAACTAAGGTTCTAGCCACATGTTAACCATTACAGTTGATACAGACAAGTGCGGTACCTTATACGGACTCCTCTCTCTGCTTTCATGAAAGTTTCTCTAATATTTTTGATGTTTTATGATTTTGATGATAGCTTTATTATTTACATTCCCGTAACTATCTCCCGCTTTCTGCTGCTACTATTCTGCAAATATTTAGATTAGCATGGTCCCGTGAGCCACAACACAACGTTAATTTGGACGACTGTATGCACACGTACGTGAATTAAAGAGCATCCAAAAAGTTTGAATGAAAAAAAGAGGAGAAAAATGTGTGTGCATGTTATGATTATAATGGAAATAGTACATGCTACTCAATGAAGCAAGGATATAGTCATGTCATGTTTACACATTGAGTTTCTGCTTCCAAAATGGAAGAAGAGATGATGATATCATTATGGAGTCGTCGTGTAAATGTATGTTATTAGAGAAGTGATGTACCGCATGAGTAACTAACAACGAAAAAGTCGGTTGCGATTGTGTGTATTTTGTGGGAAATTGGCTTTCTCTTACTTTTCACATTTAAAAATAGCAGAGTAAATTGTTATGCTCCAAAAAATTGCTACATTTTTGAGAGTGAGTGAAGTGGAGGGAAAATAGGAGACAAAAAAGGTTAAAAAACTGACTAAGAATATGTTTAAGACATGATAAAACATAAATATTGAATGAGAGTGTGATATTGATATAGTGGGCACAAGCCCAAAAATAGAAATGTAATGTGTGCAGAGAGCCAGACAGTGGAACTGAAACAATAGATGTGTCGCTTGTTTGACTTTTTCAAAGCGTGTAGGTATACATACCATGTTCAGTGCTATTGGAAATATTAGTTCCATAATATTCAATATTTTTACAAGCTTCATACGCACACTTTTATTGGTATATTTTCATCATCATGTTCATGCATACACCTCCAAAAATGGTTTTTATATGCAAATTGTAGTCAGTATAGTTTCCTTCAGTTTTTCCATGATAGTGATTTTTGCAAAGTCATAAATATTTTTTAAGGTTTACTACTTACTTGCAAGATAGAGAATGAGTGATTAGGGTGAAGATACTATGAACGAAAAACATGACAGTTGACAGTTTGACAGAAACATTTTACAGTGAGACTTCATTATTTTGTGCAAAATGATGCCTAGACACACATACTGTACTACTCTTAATGGCAAAAACCAATGGTTTTATTCTTTTTTAAACTCGGGGATTTTGCTGATTGTTCAATGAGGCAATTTGTAGCCAATATCTGGACAGTAAATTGTTATGCAAAATAAGCTTGCTACTCCCCGTCATGCTAGCAATGTCTAACTTTAAATGTTACAGAAAATACAATATAAATCAGCCCATTTTCGATAGAAAAGTACAAACTGAGGAAAAGCTGGTTCGCTAATAGTTTTGAAAATAATGTGGATGGAAAGGATGGTCTCTTACTGGATGGAATGCTACTACAATATACTGTTCGTATTGATTGGTGTTTTTGACGCGGTTTTTGTTGTGGGGAATTGATGCATGCCATGACTGACAGGAGAAGAATGCATCAGTGAGGCGAGATACGATACGGACAGACACACACTCTGTTTGTTACATTATACACGTGGCTTGATGGCGATGACAGTTGACAGGTGTGCCATCAACAGTTTTCTAGTTTCCCAGTCCTCGCACACAATAGGGACAAAAAACTGATGAAAAAAGATTCTTCCAACTCACAAGTGAATAGAGAATCAAATTTTGCAGAGAAAAACTATGCGAGCGATGACTATGATAAGATGGTTTGTATAAAAGGCTGCGAAGGAAGTATTTAAAGAGTTTTGTCTACGCAAATATTAATATTTTATGAAGAGGACGAGACTACATGATGACGTGCATGAGTGCCGACGTTTTGGGACGGCATTGGAATAGAATTTAGTTAAATATTACTCATTATATTGCTGCGCTAACAAACTTAATAAATGACACTCATCGGTATAGTTTGAAGGCTTTATTTTCTAGATACATAATTGAGCATTAAATACTTTGCTCTCCTTATTTACAGACTGCCTAGTTTAACTGTTTAAAGATAACGAAAACGAGGAACGGTGGTTTTCTAGTTGGTCAAAGTGCATTTTCCAGTGCTTTCAACGAACCCGGTTTTGTATATAATTTTGCATTTAAGTGTGTTACCGAAACATTTGAAGGGAGTGCATAATTTAATTAACCCAGCAAGCTAACACAACGAAGTAACGAAACAATAGTTGATTGACAAGTCAAATTACTAAAGAGTCCTTTTGAAACCGCTAATAACCTTGAAAAACATCTAGGAGACGAGGAGACGCAACGGACAGACAGACGGACAAACACGGACACCGTGAAGTTAATACGCAGTTTGGCCACTTAATAATGTTATGTATTATTAAATCCAGGGTCAAATTCAACTCTTTGCCATTTAACTACTTACTCTTCCGCACATTTGTTCCGATTGAATTCCACAAAAACTTTGAATTGTTGGTTCTAGAGGAAGGAAGAAGATACAATAAATAGAAAAATGTGGGAGTACACATTACATAAAAACTTGTACTTTTTGACTTCTGGGTACTATCAAACAAATCAAACAAATCAAACATGACCAAAATCGGAACTTTATATGCATGCAAAACTGAAACTTACTTAATCCTAATCTGTATACTCATCTATTATCTATTTCCGTCTGGAACTCTTTTCATATAGACATGGAATCCATTCCGGTCACTATATTCATTCCTCATTCGTTTTTATGATGCTTCCCCATAACCCCTCATATAGTTGCCAACAGTCACAGTCACATCACAAGCTCATTTTTATAGAAAAAAGACATAATTTTTCAAGGAAGATCCCAAATCACAGAATAGCAGTCACCTATTTGGTCACATGAGTATACTAAAAAAAACTAGAGACCAGAGAATAGCGGTGTCCCACAGCAAGTGCCTCTCCAAATCAAAAGCAGACCATGAGGAGCAGTTAATGGCTTGATGTAACTTTGCAATATATCAACTCCACATTAAAGCTACTATTGTAAAGCACCAATGTCATATAAATACTATAATATACCCTGTGATGTGGTAATATCATCAACATCGTCATAAAAGACAGAGAGAAAGCAAAAGAGGGAGAAATGAAGAGAAAAAAGTTCTTCCTGCTTTCACTTCCTGTCGTGCATGCATCTAAGCATATTATCTAACTTTCTCTTCGTCGTTCATCATCATCATCTTCATGAATCCATCCACTAACCAACAAGCATACCACACACCACTACCCTCACCAGCAGCCAAAAAAAATCCAGACAGATACTCATACCATTCTACTCAACTCATAATGTAATATAAATTGTGTTTAAGTTGAGTCAATACATTATCTCTCGAGCAGCTTATAGCTATAAGTGGGTACACAATAACCACAAAAATTGTTCATCGTATCTAAACGAATACATTAACATGGACAGAAAGGCAGCGAGATAGAAAGAAACTGCTTGCTCATCATTCTCTCCCTCCTCCTTTCACAATGGTTTCCTCCACATACTGCACCAGTGCATTTTTTTCCACTCATCCTCTCCCCCTCATATTTGCCCATTTGCATCGTCATAGCATTTAGAAAGAATTACAAGAGCATAAAGTTCATATCTGACATGCATATATTCCTAACGTTGAGATCATCTTTATACATCTCTGTGAATTGTGGTGACCTGTTATTTTATTACTGCTATTATTATTATTGAAGCATAAGAGAGAAAAAGTCTTCAAACTGGCAAATGGTGATCTTTTTCCTCTCCCCTTTCACTGCAAATCTTTTGTCCGCATATCCTCTCAACAAAAATTTATGTCAAAAGAGAGGGAAACCTATTATATTTTTTCCAACCATATTTACCATATTATCCAACTTTCTCACAAAAAAGTTTCCTCTTTATTTGCTAAGCATTTCCATAAAATGTGGAAATATCAGGAGCAAAGATTACATCTGGTTAAACGTCAGCCATGTTTCTTCCTCTAGTTTATAGCCAATAGTCACTATTCTTTATCATTCTAGCTTGACTACTACTTATTAAGAAAAAGACAAGAAATGGCGCGGGGGAAACAAAGGAGCACAAGTGAAAACACGATGTGTGTGTGGTACACCAAAAATTACTCAGAAATTGTCTTTTTTATCTCAATGTTTTCATATATATTATGCTTACATGCCTGAACAAACTTTCTTTTTTTTTCATTTTCAATGCGTCCCACTTTGTGGTTTTTTCCAGTCTGTGAGAGCTGTTCGAATTGAAAGTTGTAAAAACCAGCGCTTGATTGCTTTTTCCTCATAAATAAACGTGGTGAATATTTAAGGAGATGAGAGAAAGAGAAGAAAAACTGTGTGTCACATTATCATTCTAAATGTGAACCATTTCCTAAGTGGGAATGTCATATAATGCGAATTTGGTATATCACCTTGTAAAAGATAGATGAACATTGTATATTTCTCCACATGTGCTTTTATTACAATGGGCTTGGGTCCAACAAAAAAGAACAACGAGAGAACTAGAAATCTCTGAGCCAGAGCATTGCATATTCAATAATGCCTTATAAGACGAAGTATTTCGAACTTTTGGAATCCCAATGAATTGGAATAAAAATCTTATATCTATTTAAATATCACACTTTATTTCCCCACCTCTATATCATTGATGGCAATAAATAATGAGGGAAAATGTAACAGCTGGAATTCACCGTTTTTCTTCGAAATCCATGCAAAATTCTTTACCCTGAGTGACAATAAGTGGTGCATAGGTAAGCATTTTTTCATTCTCGCAGATTTTATGCGCTTGCAGTTTCCTCTGTCAGTCTCTGGTTGACCATGGGTACCTCAATGTAATTCACGGATGATAAACCACTACGCATTACTGCGCCAGTCATATCATATTTGCTAGTATAATACACAAGAGACCAACTTTTACGGTCCTTTTACGATAATTTTCGTAACGTTTCCATCTGCTGAGCAAGAAATGAAGAAACTGGATAGTTAAAAATATTCAAAAAATACTTCTTTATGTTAAACGTAAAACTTCTTATCTATTTAAAAACTAGTTTACAGGGAAGACAAACAATTGTTTCTTCCATCATATTCCTGTCGAGCAAATAACTTTCATCACGCATGAGTAAACGTACGCATAAAGACTGCGACAAAACACTTTTTACTTATTTTTAAGCATGTCATAATGGAATCGCGTATTCTTTAAAGCTGTCTCTGTTGTAAAGTGTATCTTTATGGATGACTCTAATGATGGAATCCGCCCCTGGGAACAAACAGGTTGCTTCTAATGCATAATGGCTTTTTAAAGCTCCCTTAGGCACATCATTTTGAATACCAGGCAGACGAAATAAAATTTTAATTACTTAACATTTTTCGAGCTATTTGAGCGGCTAACCTTGGCAGTGAGAGGTGTGAATTGCGAGACAGCACATTCTCAATGTTTTTTATGCATGTTATTCGCAAGAGTCCCTCTAATGTAGAATTTAAGTATACGCATGTTACAAAATGAGCATCGAACAAACAAAATATTTCATTGCCATGTGAAATGTGAGTGTTGAGCAGGTCGTCTATTAAAAAGGTGGGAATTCAAGTATACCCAAGTGTGGAACATTAAACGGTTTTTAATGTCTTGTGTCGTAACGACGGTTTTTCAGTCATGAACCACGCGAACCAAGCATTAATGTTAGCACACTAGAAAACTTTTTCATCCCATCCTGTTACGTGATGAAATACCCATGATGACATAATAGCCGCCTCCGCCCAAAGCATAAAAAAGACAAGTAGGTACACTACGGAAGGACAATTTTTGCATGAAAAAAAATCATCACATAAACTTCAACACGTTATTATTAAGATGAGAACGTAGGTGTAACATCACCAGGGTATTACAATAGAAAGTATACAAAAGGGTTACAAAATAATAGAAAAATGGTGAAATGTATACCTACCTACCTTGCGTAATATGTAGAATGACAAAACACCATGTTTTTTCTGCTACTACTTATCATCTCATGCATTTACAGCCGAATGTTATCCCCTTTCCAGAAATGTACTCATGTGCACACAGTTTTGCTCTGGAGGTTTGGACAACTCGGAGTCACACTGGACTTGCTGGACTACTTAATTTAATACTACACAGGCTGCTATTATAGTGCAATAATAATTGCTGCCTCTGTGCTGTTCTGAGCAGTCTCAGATGTATCAGTGTGGTCACGATCCCATCACTACCAATTTCATTTTCCTTTTCGTGGAAGCTTTTCCAGAGATCATATCATCATCATCAACATCCTCTCTTGACTACAAAAAAGTAAGAATGGGTGACATAACACGATAAGCTTATATCAGCTAGCAACAGGGTATCAAAGCAATGTCGAGGAAATACTAAAATAGGTTATGAATCTAGAGAGAGAGAGAGAGTGACGTTGTAATGCCCTTCTCGTCTTCCTCCCTTCATGAGCAATTTGCTACATTTTAGTTCCTCGAAAGAAGAAAAACCTCTGATGAATAAATGTGATACGATGAGCTAAACAGCTTACAGGTATACATGTAATATATGTCTCCATAGAAAATAATAATCTGTGTAGTCCATCCACATATTATGTTTATGCGCTATGTATTCACATCATATCAGATCATCATACATACAACTCATGAAGTTGAGTGTAATGCGAAGAGAAAAGTAAAAGCTGCAGTAATGTGACATCCTTTGAGAGACCGTATGTGTCGCATCAATCTCACACCGGAATGAGAAAGCGGAGTCTATCTGGGAACATAAGAGGGAGTGGAGGAGTTTTCGAGAAGTACTAACAGTGGCGGTTAAAACCTGACATAAAATATGATTATGCAAATTGGCTGGTCGTCTTTAATAACAAGCACTAGTGGAGTGAAACAGAGGGAGAGAGGAATAGGCTGAAAGAGAGAGAGAGAGGGATTAATACTACTTGCATGACAAACGATGATGATGCTGATGAACCTTCCTCTTTCCCTCCACAACATAAAACACTTTATTTATAGTCTAGGTACATAACATAATTATATAATGATAACTCTCCCAACATTACAGTTTAGTACTTAGGCCATGTAATTTTACACCCATTTGTCACAAGTAACATAACACTTGCATGTAAGCATGTATGTTTTTATGGGTTCTCTCGTTCCGGGTAGAAGACATTTTCACACCGTATTTTAAAGTATGTTCACACTATAAAATATTTCTCATGTCGTCTGCCCGTCTGTCTGCTGAGCTGCAGAAATGTGAACACTCCAGACTGGACACGTATGAACCTTTTCTACTCTGGATTCTTACACCCTATTATTTTCCCATAAGAGCTCATGCTCTAACCCTTTCCTCAACGGATAGATACTATCAAGTAGAGAATGAACACATACAGGTTGAATGGAGTCATCATAGTCCATAAAAAATAATGTGAGGGAAGAGGAGGGAAAAGGGCCATACTGATGGGAACGACACTTACTTAATTTTCTGCAAACAAAGTTGTTCCCTGTTGTTGAGTAGAGCTTAAGAGAATACATTAAATGAAGATTATCTAGCCTTCATATATGACAGAAACTAGTTGACTAGTTGTAATACACTGACATTATTATTTACATGTACACATCTTTTACCCCATTTTTTCCGCACTTATTTATTCATGGGAAATGGTGTAATAAGACACGCGCCACAGTCTTTTACTAAATTACGTGCTTTTTTCCCGACAACTTAAGAGAGAACAAGGTACTACCATCCAGGTCACTAATATTCCCTGAACAGAAATTTGTACTTGTGGAAAGGGGAAATGACAGGTAAAATAAATTATTTAATATGGTATGCTAGTGTGCACATCATGTCATGAGATAATGTGATATACAACCTTAACTTTTCCATCACAAGAAATTTATATTCCTTCGCATTGCAGACTTTTCATAACCTCATTTCACACTTAAACTTTTTTACCCTATTTATTTGCATTTTGTGTTGTTGTTGTTAGTTGTCGCAAATGTTCACAGTGAAAGCAAAATGCGTTTTAGTGATAGAAGGCTGAAAAACTGCTGAAAAAACTCGGAACCCGTTTTCTGTCACAGTACACATTATAGTGGGAATGATGATTGGCGTTTGTTTGCTTCTTTCATTTGCAAACTTTGGATGGAAACATTGATTTGACAGGGAGAACAATGACTTTTGGCAATACCTTTTTTCAAGTGTTCGGATTTGGACCTTTCTGACTTAAATTGCGATAGGTATGCACATTTTGTAGCAAAAATAAATTGCTAAATAGAACGTTCAAAATAACGCCGTGTTTTTGCTGAGCTTCATAACATGGATCACCCAGTTCTATAGTGTGGCAGTTGGAAATATCGGTGGTAGGCTTGAAAATGCAGTAATAATTACCAGTCATGTTTATTTGTGTAACTCTAATGACAGGCTGTTAGAAAATGCAGGGGGAGACAGGAACATGACAATAAATACCGTATCCTGACATTTTCCAGAGGAGACGAGCAATGAAATATTTAAAAAGATTCATGAGACCATTTGTTGGAAGAAGGATACAATGCGAAATCCTGTCGTGTTTACTTTTTACCATCACACCAGTATTTCGTAGACTTTGAGTCGTGCCACAGTTTTTAGTTGCAGACTTATGATTCATTTTCATGAAAAAAGAGAGACGTACAGCTTGTCAGCAAGTAAAACACAAAAATACTGTTTTCTCAAAACGGAATTTTCAGTGGTGTTATTTTTCAGTACTTCAGAGGAGGAAAGAACAAGGTCACACTGGGAGACAAATCTCCAGTAATTTTTCTTCCTTCTAAAAGCTTACCCACACAAGCCCACATTTGTAATCATTCCGAGACGCAGAGTCAGTAAACAAAGGAAAAGATGTTTGGGAAAACGTGAGACTTGGAAATATTACGATGCCCGTTCCACATTGAGAAACAGGTCAACATTCAAAACGCAAACATTTTTTCCTGAATTTTGTTAAAATGAGAACCAGAGAAACAATTGAGGACAGTCTGGTGAAGTGTTAAGGAAACAAGAACAATTTTATAATTATCCATTTAAATTTAAAACCCTTCAGACACAGTTCCATTTTGTAGACATAAACTTGCCAATAGACTTTATTTTAACTTAAAAGTCTTATATTTCGATCCTTATTTTTTTCCAAGAAGCCAAGCATTTTTCTATATCAAATGTTTATCCCGGAAAAACACATTTTACAAAGAAAAACGCAGTTACAAAGTTTTCATCTGTCACAGGATGTCACAACGCATTACTTTGCTCATGACGCCGTGCATTTTGTATCCTTCGCTTCTTCCCTCATAATCCATGCGGGATGCGACAAAAAAGCATAAATATTGGATTCCTACACCCAACCCATACATGTAGTAAAACCTCCATTCTTTGAATACATGTACATCCGCAAACACTTAGTATTTTGGATGTCAACAAGCCGTTTTGTGATGTGATGATATACGCTGCTACATGAATGGATCTTGTAAAGACTTTCAAACAGTTTCCAAGTTAAAAAGTTTTGGCATGGAAGTAGCAAAGGTTCGGATTTACAAGCTTCCCTATTTCTCAACAACGAAGAAAGTTGCGCATTATCTAAATATTACACATATACCTAAACCGGATATGATCATGGTATGAGTTGACACACTTTAAAAACAAAATTATATGATATCTTTGCATTTACAATTCTACATAATTTCTTGACAGAACAATGTTCCTGCCAAGTTTAGAGACGTGCTCACATTAGTGCTCTCTCAAAAAACAAAATTTGTGGAAATGAAAGTTGAGATTTTCTTTTGTAAAATGCTCCCTCCACACCCATAATCATAACACTTCTGTCAACAAAAAACGAATACTCAACTTGTTGGCCACCCGTGTAACCGTCACAAAAATATATATCTATTTAGCTAGTTTACATCCCCCGTAAAATTTGGCGTGGCCACAAAAAAGAAATATTGTGACATAAAAATTACTATTTTTATCGAGTCGTTCTCTCTTAATGTATCCGCAGCGGTATTCGTGTCACCACTTTTATTACAATGTATAATTATCATGACAAACTCCACTCTCTACATGCATACAAAACGAAAAATAAAACATGGTAACCGGAAATCGCCCAACTTGTTTATATTACTTGGCTCAAAGTTAACCGTTTTTTTTCGATGACAACTCGTCTACTTCCTTTTAAAAGATTTTATCCGCTGTTCAAAGTGGAAGAATCCGAAGCAGAAAACGAGACTGTTGAGAACAATTCAATAATAATAGATTATACCGTTTTTCACAATGAATTGCCCAAATGTAACACGAGAAAATATTTTGCATTTGTTCCCCATTCCAAAATTTCTTTTGTGAATCATGCATCACCCCATATTTCTCTATAAAAAAGTCAAAACTCTATAGACAAGTTAATATTTAGACGAGGACATGTATGCACCACACAAAATGGCAAAAGCCATCATTGAGGCCATCACCATAACTTGCGTGTGTAAAGTCGTTCCCTTTATTTTTTCTCTGTGTATTCGAGAGTGTGTGAATAAAACAGTCATAAAAGTTTTCAAGTCAGTGTAGTTCTATTCTAGTGTCAAAAAATGTCATGTTTATAAGCGGATCTACGACAAGATATTTACACATTTATGATGAGGATTTCCCGTTTCCTCGACAATCACCTCCTAATCCATTTCAGCTCGCTTTTTCCCTCCCTCCTTCTACCTCTCCATCTCACTCGTCGTTTTTTCTCTCCACGACAAAATCTCCAATACAAGGAGACACACACGCAAATTGGCAAGAGCGGCACAAAGTCTTTCCGTCTCCTTCTTCTTCGGAGGTAATCACCTATCTAAACTTACAATATGTTCGAAACAAGCGTATAACATGGAAGAAAAAACGTGAGCAAAAAAAGGATCTGATAAAAGGAGAAATAGCACGACTGCTCTGCCTCTATAGAAAACAATAAACATTTCAGTTTGGATACTAGAAACCTAGGTATGTAGAGGGAGAAGTGCTCACAGTTTCTATTTTCTGCCTCTTTATTCCATCTCCTCCCTTTTCTCTCTCCATTTCTCACAATCTGAAATGAAAACGCTGTGTCTTCCTTATTATCCTTCTTACTAAAGCATATTGTTATGTTCGGTTTTATCTTCCATTTTCCTTGGCTTTTCTCATGTCTCGGTGTATAAAAGCTTAAGAAAAACACTTTCCCTTTTAACTTGACTGTACACACACACCTGAACACAACATTGTAGCTTTTTTCATAGAAAAAAATGGTATATACGAAGACGAGACATGTAAGCAAATAAAAACTCACTTTTTCCGTATTTCGCATCGTTTGTTTTTAGTCATGCATGAGAATTTCTTGAATTCCTTTTTTTCTCCTCCATTTTCACTCACTTATATTTACGCCTTCACAAACTAACTAGAGGAAAGAAAGAAGAAGAAAAAAAGTCGACATAGTTGGTTTTCTTTTTTCTTCACATACTCACGAAACAACATTATTATTGCAAAACCAAGCAGTTCTATTTCCCTCTTAATATGCTTTCTCTTCTCAGCATGTGTTGTGGATTGGATTGTTGTGAATGGTGCTGATGGTGTTTACACTTAATAATAATAATAATAATAAGGTTGCATTCCCTTCTGAAGTTTCAATCATTCTCGTTAGAACTGCAAACGCACAGTAAGCAAATAAATAAAATGGAAAGAGAGAGACAGTTTGTCGTTAAAAAGAGAAAGTTGTTTCAGTTTTATAACAGGCATTTGTATAAAATGAAATTTTACTCGTCTTTTTCTCCCATTTTTATATCCATTTTTATTATCATTTTACATACCTTTTTTGCTTAGTGTGCGTACTTATCTCATAACATTATCTACTTGTCTGAAAAGGTTCAGAACATTATGGTAGGTATAGTTGAGTGAAGCGGATGTCTAATCCCTAAAGCTCGATTTACTCATTCATGTGCAAGTTCAAATGTGAACTTTTATATCGCTCCTACTGTACATACAATAATCCCCAATTTGAAAAACAGACATTTCGAATTGTGCCGTTTTAATGCTTTTGAGATGACTTCCTTATAGCTGATCTAGCTTGACCCTAGGTCTATCGACCTTGTCAGACGACGAGTTTCAGAAATAAATATTTTTTCACTTGTTATAATTTCCCATTAAATGTTGGCTTGTCAAACTTACGCCTACATCAGCAAAAAAAAGTCATCTAGATTTAACGAAATCATAAAATAAAAGGTTATCACTCATTGTAAAATGAAGTTCAACTGAACAATATTCTGAACAATGTTTGGAAGAATCCTTTTGCTAAGCCTTGAAAATTCCAGCAGGACTGTTCTTCCCACATACATTATTAAACCCATCATAAAAATACATTAATGCATCTTTCTTACCATCTGCTCCAATCTTCTTATCTGCACATGTTGACAAGAAAGAATTGAAATATCATTGAGATCTTTGCTCTCAAATGTTATTGTTTTTTTAGCCGTCTATTTTGTAAAACAATCTCTCTGTAAGTAATTCCCGTTCCGGGCTAAAGTTGACTTACATTTTCTAATGGACCTCAATACTTCCTTAAGGAATACTGGAAAGATGGGAAGCTCAAGTAGATGTTTTAGTTTGTTTAAAAAGAGAAGAGCATCTCTCCATCTTCATTCTCTGTCTAAACATATATAGCACTCTTGAAAACACAAGAAGGAGATCAATATCTACTTTGGAGCCTAGTCTGGAGTGAGATAAAAAGAAAAAGCTTCCACTAATATTGGATGCAGTCCCAATAAAAAATTGCAAATAGTTTATTTCCCCTTCTTTCTCTTCATTTTGACATGTAAACTTGTGAAAAGAAAGTTCACTGGGTTGAGGAGAGAAAGTGAAGAGTTTACGGATTCCAATAAAAGAAACATTTCTTAAATTGCATTTTCCTTGGCTGCGTGTAGAATAATGCTAATAAGAAGGTTTGCATTATAAATTTTCCCTACTTATTTCTTATCCTCAAGCCAGCTAATATAGAAGTTCATAGTATCGTTTTCAAAAAATTGACACGCCACTTTCCCTACCACTTGTCTCGCATTCGTCGCACTTTCTAGTTCTCTCAAGTTTCAACGCTTGTTTTCAATAAAGTTAGGAAGTGAACAGCAAGACTGAATACAATATCAGTTGCGTACTCTTTATCGTAGTTATTTCCCTATCGGTTCGTTTGCGAACGAACGAAAACGCCAGTTTTTTTGTGTGTGGGTGAAGAGAGCGTGAAAAATTGGAAAAACTAATAAATAAATGTTGGAATAAGGAATAGGATTTTTACTATGTATTTATTTTACTCGTTTTTATTGTATTATACTTTCTCCATACATTAGTGGTGTCGGAGGGAAATTCTAGTAGTCTCTCAAGCTTACTGATTCTCTGCTGCTGTTGTTGAATTATTGCTGACTTGGTGGAAGAAATGAGCCAAGAAAAAGGAAAACGCAAGGAGAGAAATGAAACACGGAATAATAGCAATTTTCGCAATGCATAATACATTCCTCCTGTATATTATTGAACTGATCTTTGCGCTCGTGTAAGGCTTTTCCATGTGTCTATATCGCTACCTTGTTATCGTTCAAGAAAACAAAAAAGGGTTAAAGACACCACACATATATGTAATATCCATAGTTTTGTAGGTTGTAGGTGTAATGGTACATCATTATGACATTGCAGACATTTTCGTCATTTTTTACTTTCCGTTGCTGCATATTATTTGCATGGAACCATTCCATGCATTTCATCTTATCGTTCCAGTGGTTAAGACAGCTCTGCACTAATTTATCATTTGGAGAAAAAACGTCGATATTTTCTGGGAAAAGAAAAAGGAAATTGATGAAGCTGATGCAACAACTTTGGTTTATCTATTTTTTGCACAGATTCATAAACTATGTACATGTATTTATATAAAAAAAAGTATGTCATTCAATGACTTATTTTGGAAACAGAAAAATATATGGAACTATTCACAAGGAGAAGATTTCATAATAGCATTTCATTATTCTCAAGAAACTATTCAAGTTCACATGAAAGT
>JAQIXX010000666.1:0-50733 GCA_034700605.1 Willowsia nigromaculata
TATTCGCAAGATTTCGCCTGAATTTGGTAATTCCCCACTATTCTAATAATACCCCATCTCTAATAATTCCCCACCTTGGACAAGCGATTTTCGCTAATTCCCCAGGGGAATTATTAGAGCATTTACGGTATTATGCATTCATGGTGAAAAGCGAATTTAAACATAAAACAGTCGAAATAAACGAGTTGTGTAAGCCAATATCTAATTTCTTGTTAGAATCGATTTGACTGAATGTAAATATTATGACTACGATCGAGCCAATATAACAAATTTATACTCTGCACTTCTGCAGTAACATTCCTACTTAGGTCAAAACAATTCGTAGAATGATGTGATAATATGGTACAGCCTGTAAATAATGTATTTTTATGTACTATGCTAAATTATATTTCATAAGGCAATCGTTCTAGGGGTACAAATAAGAGGATCAATTATTCGTGTAAAAGAAAATGTAAACACTTGAAATATATTCGTATCTAGTATAGTAGCTACTGCATAACAGCATATTAACCTTTTAAAGCTTCAAAAATTGAGCACATAAAAGCAGCATTCTACGCGAACACTACCACTTTGTATGCTTTCTATGTTGATATTCTCTAAAGCTGTTTGCTTCAAGCTGAAAGTAGTTTTTAATGGACGCCAATGCCAAAAGGATAAAAACAATATTCTCGCTGAGAGCAAGTTATCCTCCTCAGTTTTATATCGTTCACCGATATGAAGGCCAACATATTTTGAAATTGCTTGCAAAATACAATTGACTCTGTTTGGGTGGGCGTTTCCCATTTTCAACAGAGTAGCTGAATTTCCGTGTGCTTCGCTTTTTGCAAAATGCTTTGTATATGAAAACAAATCCCGTATTAATTAAGTCTGGTGTCATGTACAACATTGGAAAGTGCATGAAGCGAAAATGGATGAACACAAGGTACATAATATAAATATATGTATGCATATATTAGCTACTGCTCTTTAAATAGCTATATGATTTTTATTACCACATTATTTCGGGATTCGATTACCTATTTCATTTGTGTAGATCGACAAATGTCAAGCAATATTCCGATTCGTGGAATTCGATCCTGCGTCTCTCATAATTGAACGACTGACATTTAACGTGCTGATGAGTTCCCGGTTACAGTGATGATGTGCAAATAAAGCGGAAATGAGAGAAAATATAGAGAAAGGGACTCGTGAGGAACAGAAGGATCGTTAAAGCTTTCTCCGTATCATTAACATGACCAGCAAGTAAGAGAAGTAAGTCTCTGTGAACTCATTATGAGGAGAGTACTATCATAATATAGAGTGAAACCAAGAGCGTGTTAATGATGCAAATGTGGGAGCGAGCGAGAATTGAAGCAGCTGCACACATTTTGGATTTTGTTTGGAGAGTTGATTAATTTAGGGAAAAAGTCAACGGTAGTATAGAATGCACTTATCATCATGCCATTCTCATCAAACACAGCAAATAATGAAAATTATGCCGGTGATGGAGCAAAGCGAAAACATTTTGTGCCCAAAAGAGAAAGATGGAGAAGTAAAACCTGAGGATCACTCTATGCAGCTAGTATAAACAGGCAACTAGTATTAGACACAAGATGAGAAGAGGGAAAATGAAAAGGTGTTGCTGCTACTGATGGAATCTAATGAGAAAATTTAACCGTGTGCAATGTTGTTAATTGAAAGCACACATAGTTATGACTACTACCATACATTTGTTCCCTTTCTCTACTTTAGTTTTACGAGTTCGCACTCTCATTTTTAGCAAATTCAATGGAAACTGTGAAAATAAAGCATGCACCAAAGAAACTATGTTCGGCAACAGTGGTTCGTAATGTTGGACAAGCCTCGTTTCATCAGGAAGGTTTCTGTTGAGTAAAAGAACAAAAAGGTATTTCATGTACCAGGATAGCAAAAACATGATGTCTTCTGGAGAGGTTTTAAAAACTTGTTTTACAGAAAATAGATTCCACTATTTCAGCCATTTCTGTGGGATATGTAGAAAGTTATGTACCACTTGATCCATTCGCCGCTGAGATTTTAAACGAACTTGAAAACCATGATTTACAACTTTTGCCAACGAATGCGTGTACTATCTTATTTCGATCCCAAGAAGTATTTTTTATTCACAACTGCTACCATAATATTTTATTAGTTTGGTACATAAGATTCCCATACAGTACTCCCCCATGTGTCATTAATCTTAACGGGAAATCCCCAAAACTGTAGAAGGCCAGAGGAAGGTGGTGATGACGGAAGAAACCATTATCATTTAAAATTACGATTATTTTCATAGGAATGGCAAAAAATTTCATAGTTTCTGCCACCACAAAATTTTTCCATGTTGCAAAAATAGTGAAAGAAATGTATAGCCATTCCGTGAGGATCGATTTATTGTAATGCGAGTGAGGTAGCAGATGTTTCAAGAATTTTAGGCTCTTGCAACCAAATATTTACTACACACTACACATGAATCTGTATTGCACTCCATTGTGGTAACGGCAACACTTTCCATGAAAGAGCATACCGTGCACCACCATTCCGACACCAATCTATTTAGTGGAAACAGGATGTCATGACAGAAGAGAAAGGAATGAAAAATATAACACACGACATATTTTTCCCTGCTTAGGAATGTGAAAATTGAAAAAATAGGGATCCTGAATGCCCTTCCAAATCCGTAATATTAGATATAAAACTCTTCTCTGCTCTTGTATTAGTCGGTTATGTAATGTACATGGATGTCATGCCATCCTGCCCTATGGTTCGTGATCGTTGTGGAACACTGTAACAGCGAAAATGAAAGGCTTCTGCCCATCACATTTTTCACCTGATGATCACATCTGTCTTTTAGCTTTAGTCCGAGGGTAAAAAAGTACAATTTTTTCCTCAATTTTTGCTTCTCTTTGAAAGATACAGAGACTATACTACCAAACCGCGAACACGAACCATCTGCTCAACTGGAAAGAAAGCTTTCAGCGTAATAGCCACAAAAAATGTATCGATTTTCCTCACAGGAATTTTCATTACGGTCACTTTATTTTTGGACACGGCATATCTGAACCAATGCGATTGGACAGGAAACATGAATTTAGTCTTGTTGTCCACAGCCAGAACGCTATATACTCCGATCTCTGAAAACCCCAGGTTAAATGAATGGTACTAACATGAATACATGCTACAAAATTGTAGAATCGGACAATTTTATGCGGTCCATTGTCCATGACATGCTGTAAATAGATGTTTTCGTATGATGTACTGTCACCAACGTGGGGAAGCATTTATTTCATTTTCAAATCTCATGATAAACGGATATTAATGCGAATAAAATATAGTGAGGCATCTACAACAGCTAGATAAAATAGCACCATTTTTCTTCTGGAAGTTTAAAAGTGGGTGTAGTAGTTGAGGTATCTGTAAAGAAAGAGCAGGTAGAGTAAACTCGCACCGAGAGGCACCAAATGTGCCATTTCCAGCCAGCACAGTATCCACAGCGTATTATTTGACCTTTCTCCTCCGCCCCCTGCAGTGTCACTCCCTGCAGGTCTTCTCATACCTCCGTACTGATTGAGAATCGTAGCATGGTAATTTTGGAGCTCCTCCGGTGACATGTTGCTGCTACTGCTGCTGTTAAACCCAGGTGGCAGATATGCATGAGGAGGGTATGATGTGCGGATGTGCAATCTGGAATGTCTGATGAGATTTTCAAAAACAAAGTAAAACGTCGGCAAAAGGGCGAGAAGAGCAATTATATTGCAAATAGCGGCGAATCTCAGGTTGCACTGTTGAATACCAATTGCTGCGGAAAAGACTGCGATCAGTGCAGATATTAGACCGAATCCTAAGCCGAATATAAGCCTGTCTTCGATTAGAGCCACAGCGCTTAGAACCATTAGTGTCAAGCCCAGGACCACCTGTGAAGGACAATCACATACATCAAAAGGTGAGTGGATGACCAAGTACAATGAAATGCTAGAAAAATGTGAGGCCAAGAACTTCCTTTGTTCTTATTTATTATTAAAAAGGCCACTTACTTGAGAAACTTGTAATCTGAGAATGCGTTGCTGAAGAGCCTTGAGTGCGGGGTCACATCTCAGATTACTTTGTTGACCGGGTTCTTGTGGTTCCAAAGTTGAAGGACCGATATCTGTCACATAGCTCACTGAAATTTTACGACTCTGTGAAGAAGGAATCAGCTCGTCCATAGCCATAGCCATGTTGGTATGTATGAGGGAGGAAGTAGAGACTTTTCACAAAGTTTTTAGTGCGCGATTTGGAGAAAGTAGAAAGCAAAAGTGAAAGGAAGTCCTTCTTTTTTCTTTCTTTCTTTCTACGTTTTACTTGCTTGAGTTGTAGAACGCAAAACTTTCATGGGATAATGACTATGAGACACATGAAACCACCAAATTTGCTGTTTTATTGCTGCTGGCAAAGAAAAAACTACACAACGAGCATGTTATTGTCCTGTTGATGCCACAATAGAAAATGACAATGCGCTGTCCGCCCTCCTTAAAATACATCTGCAACTGGCTGGATACTGTCCAAAATCCTTTTTGTCACTAATATTCACATATATTTATAATATAATAAACAACATTATTATATGTTCCACAGTTAATGTCACTCACTGCGCAGTTTTTCCAGTTACACTACATTTCATTTCTTATTCTATGGACACTAGTACTCCTTCAAATAAAAGTTATGACAATTTTCAGTTTTTTGATGGTGGGCAGTAAGATGGACGTAATTAAGAAAACAACGTATACAGAAATAATCAGAAAATATGTGAGAAGAGATAGACTGAAAATGTAACTAGAACATAATGAAGTAGTAATAATAGTCATTTGACGTAGTTACATTTCAGATAAGAAAGAAAAGCACTAGAGAATTACACCAACCCCCAAGTATTGGTTGATATAATGATAGTACTTTTTAAAGCAATGCGAACGATAAAACAGTTGATTATAACAAAGAAGTATTTTGTGACTGAAACTATGAATGTAACTTCATTGCAAAGGCTTTCTCCTGTTACATTTTCTACATTGATCGCTAATGAGGAGGTTGACTTGACTTGCTTTCACCACCACACGGAGCAACAACTGGCAGTAACGTGTAATAAGATCCTCCCGATGAAGTTATGTACTGACGATGACAGTAATTTCTTTGGAATGATCCCAATGGAAGGAGTGAAGTTGGAAAATAAGTTAATCCAATTTTTAGTCACGCCACAGGGACAAAGGCATGATAATAGGAGGGAAAGAAGAAAAAATGTGGTAATTGGATTTTTTCCTTTGCTTCAGAATGAAGAAAATCCGACAAAAATGTTGCTCTTTCTTACTTTTTATTAGAAAACTGGAAAAAGTTGAGACAAGAAGAAGGGAACTTTAGCTGAAGCACTTAATTCACCGCAAAAGATGTGACATGGAATATCTTGCACGTAATACTGACTTCTGAAAACTGTAGGGATGGGGAATAGTAGTGCAGGAAGCTGTGTGCAGGCACAAAATTCTACATTTTTGCGTCCGTGCATCACGACTTTCAACCGCATACTGAGTAGAAATAAGTCTTGCAGGCGGTCTTTGTGTTGCTAAACAAGGATCCAGTTGTGCTCACTTCTTCAATTTAGCTGTTAGGAAGGATACCTAAACATCCTCTATGCAATGGTGATTATAACTATAAAAGTCGCTGAAAACGATGTGTGCCAAAGCGATGATAAGAGTGCTACTAATTTGCCATTCAACTGAACCGACTGCTTCTGTAATTATTACGTAGTAGCTCATTCTGTAGTTATTACTACATATTGGTAGCAAAGTGAATAATTGTAGCCGTTGAGAATAGATAAGCTTAAAGTGTTTTTATTAAGAGCTTTTTCTACCATTAATTTTCAGTATGGTCATACATACTTTATATGAAAATTTAATTTTCTCCGGCTCCCTAACCTCTTATGCAAAGTGATAAATACATGGAGGATTATTTTTACTACACAATTAGGAGCAAATTCAGATTAAAGTAGCCAGTAGATATGATGGACAGTGAGACAAACAATCTACATTACTCATATAATATTTTGGTATCAACGCAAGACGATGATGCCTGGTGTAGAGTTGTTTGGAAAGTTCCAATTCATGGGGAGACTTGTATGGAGTGAGAATAGATGCGTGTCTAGTACCTTGTAATAAGATGATCGACAGGGAAGTGGAAGATTCGACATGGCTGGAATGAGAGAAGAGAAATGGAAAGCATGCAGGGCGGAAAGAGGCTGAAACAACGGTGGCATTGACATCCGATGTGTAGTAGATAGATAAGCTTTGAATTTCATTTTGTTTTTGTTTTTGGTGGAAATGACGCAGGAATATTACTGAGCATAAATGCCATAGCTTTATGTTGAGCAAGGGAATACAAGAGTTGAATTATGAACGGCTCACTTACCAAAGGGGATTGCATATATGCAAACCGCCCGAGGAGTTTTCGTTTTATAGCGCTGAAAATTGTTTATGCCTTTTTGTCGCTTTTTTCTATATGCTATTATCTCAATACCGTTCAAGCAGAACTTGTAATAGCTTGTAGCTCATGATAACAGTCCCCGTTTTACTGCTAAAAATAATATAAAAAATAGAGTTTAAAGTTTAGTTTTGGACTGCTCTGTGTAGTTCTAAGCCAGTGCAAAAGAAATGTTGAAGCTTGTGTGCTGTGCTGCTAAATTTTTGATTGATCTTTTACTTTATGCTTTTGATATTTGATATCGTTCATAACTTGTAATTGATAATAATTATGCATACTGAGCTTCCAAACCAAACCAAACTTCACTCTGCAAAATGAGGAATACTGTTTTTAAATGGTACGTTTCATATGCTCAGTAGGAATGAAATATTATGTAGTTTAATGAAGATACATATCACGTTGAGTAAAACTCAAAACTCAATGATTTTCAAATGGAAGTTAAAAGTAGATGTATCCTTCACCTTGCGGACGGCAACGTCCAACGTTTTTAACTGAATGAATTGGGATACATTTCAACCTTTGGGAAATCTAACGATCTAGTGGCTACATCTATCGTTGCAAATATCAGAAATATGGATAGCGTAAAATGTTCGAATGCTTATAGATTAAATATCCGCTCAAGGGTTACAAAGATGTCTCTGTTATTGTTCTTTTAATATAAATGAAGCTGTAATTTACATGTTTGCCTGATTTAATGGATGATAACATTCAATATCTTTTTATTTTTGATAAACTGTCATTTAAGAACATGGAAGTAGTAGATTGTTTATTATTTTTAGTATCCAATTTGCTTATTTACCACTTGACAGCTATCGTCATAACCCTTCGCCCTATGTACTTTTCTATTTTCCTGCCGCAAAGAAATACTTATTATTTCTCACATACAGGGTAACACCACACCTACGTATTTTTAAAGTGTAAAGAAAAATCGTGATCCGGTAATGTGATTCGAGAAAATTCACAGTCCCAGATAACATATTTGAATAGAGGATTAAACACTATTCACCTTTTATATTCATTAGACTATGCATTATTTGTTGCAAGATTTTTTGTAGTATTATGTACCAATAAAGAATGTATAACATACAAATTCCATGTTACGAACATGAATGAATTACAAAACCGTAAAGGAACGGTCATTTGTGGCAAAAACAAGCTCTAACGCCATCTTTGAAAGGTCTTTAATGCTCTTGCCGGACAGAATTTTGTTTTCCAGTTTTGCTTTCTCTTTTCTCCACATCTAACGGTAGAAAGCAGCGCTTGTTTACGCTGCATACATATCGTGTCGTCGCATTCAACAGCAAAACAAAGACGGAAGTCAAAAACTAAATTCATATTCTAAAGCGAATAAACTGGTTTTGATGAGAAAACAAATCTAAATTTACATTAGTGGTATATGCACATCACGACGACATTTAGGTATACTGTGTGAAAACGAGTCCCCCAAATCAAATATTATTCAGATTCTCCAAATGTTACAAATTGAAAATTTATGAACGGATGAATTACAGTATATTTAATTTTGTTGGTGTTAATTTGTTCATTATCATCTTTCTGTATTCAATATTTTCACTACTACCGTTGATTTTTTTGGACTTCCGATTATTCGCTCCGACTGAAGTCATCAACAGATCATTAGTCTTAATGAAGTTATCATATAAAACTCGCGCAGAATAACAATAAAGGTCAGGTTTATTTACTGCATTCAGTAAAAATCACGTCTATCATTATATCCAATGTGACAAGATAATGTCACCAGTCATCTCATTTTCCAAAACGAGATAGTTGTTCACGACATTATTACAGTATCATCATGTGCCTAATAAGTTTGGTTTGCAGTCTATCGGTATATATTTGACATTGGTCGTAATTTTGTTTGAGGAACTGCTAGTCTGCTATTTGTATCTTCATGATCATAAAAATCTACCCCTCCACAAGGCCGCGTTGGATTGCCAGGTCTTATTTCTGATTTCTAGGCATGATTCACTCCCTAACTAAGCCAAAGTAGTGTTTCCTTTTTTAAATCTTCCAGCAAGGAATAGGTTTTGTTTGTGTTGCTCCCTGTTTTTATTTACGAGCTACAGCAAGGAGAGAAGGCGATGGTGGAGTGAAAACCTTTAAATAAATAAAACATTCTGTATTCCACTCAGGAACGAAGGGGTGAGAATGGAACGAGAGAAATGCATTTTCTCTCCCAAAACTTTTACGTATCTTTTGAACCCTCGTGGTTGAAGAAAGTTACAATTGCAATGAATAAAATGTGAAATACAAAAAGATTATGTGCTTTACAAGGTTGTATAATTCTATGAGAATCCGCTTCTTTCACGCTACCGTCATTTCTGCTATTAATCCTAAGAAAAGTCGGATCCCCTTTGGATCTGCTCGGTCTGTTGATGACTTCATATACAACGTGAATGCTCAGCCAGCGTGCACGTATTCATCCCCAACAATCGTCATTTCCCATCACCCGCAGTTTTATATCTGAGCAAGAACCTTGTTATTATTATTCTCTGTAGCGTTCCGTTATGCACCCCCGATACGCTCACTTAACGAATTCATTATTTTTTTTCGGACGAAGACAACGTGTATTAGGTTTACCATCCCTTAAGTTTGAGAAAGCATTTCCTGTGAGCATACAACACACGATTTTTCTGTTTTCTTTCCAATGTTTTATTTATTTATATTGATGTAGGTAGGAAGTTTTTTGTTGCAAGAATGAGAGTTGTTAAGTATTCGAATATGACATCTACCAAACTAATTTTATGAAAACGTGAACCAGCAAATTCAGTATGAAAATGACCATGACCTGTTCAAGTAAAACATTTAGCATTGAATTGGTGAATTGAAATCAATATGATTTCTTTGGAGAAAGCTACTTTGATGACTGCATTCATTAACTCTCACAGAGCAGTGTGATGAACATGTTACCAAAGTTAAGTTGTAAGTTACCAAAAAACATCTATAGTTTCTCATATTCTAGTAGTCAATATCATACGTACTTTTACTTACTCGTTGAGTCTTTAGGCTACTTTTCCTCTCAGAACTCTCAAATAAAAATTTCATTCTTGAAGCATGGTAACTTATGGTCTAAGAATTTATTTATGAAGACATTAAAATGCATCACCAGTCACTGCACTCTATGTTGGTTTAAATTACATTTTTCTTTCTTGCTTGTAATGTCTAACATCTACCAGTAATTTCATGTGTCACTGTCATGCGGCACTTTTCAAAAAAGCAATAACTTGAAAAACATTCTGTTCTTCTCTTTAGTGTTTGACCATTGTCCAAAGGAATTTTTCAAGATGACAAGAAAGAGAACTTCAAAATACGCTGAAAAAATCTTTTAACAAAGTTTCCTTTTAAAACAAGCGGAGATCCTGTGTCAAAATGTTATTGCATTCTCAAACAAACTGACAATGCATATATTATGAGATGCGTTTCTTCTTGTACTAGTACCAAATGTATGCATAAAGTATGTGCATGAAAAAGTTAAAAATGAAGCTTCAAGTTAGGAAAAAAGGTTCAAACTGCTGAGTTTTTTTTCTTTTTCCCATAATGTTCTACTCGCACTGACGTATGCATTTCGGCATATAAGGGTTCACTCCCGTTTTGTTTGTAATGTGGTATAGGCAGTCGGTGAATGTTTGCTTAACGGTAAACTTGACTATATATCTTCAAACCCTTTCTAAGAATTCCAGGGTGCAGTAGCGCTCAAGGGAAATAGCTTTAGAATTTATTAATCTTTACAGCAAAAGGGGCAGGGAAAACTGTAAAAAGAGAAACAGCAAGCAAAAGATCCAAGAAGAGAATGAAGGGGTGCATAACAAATCAAAAAATTATAGCATGTTACTTACTTCCTTTGCAGTGTGCACATAGTCAAGTGGTACAAATTTAGATCAGGGAGAAAGTGAAATAATAAAATAAAATGTATGTTTAAGGAAAGAGTCAGCATTTCAGGAAAGAATTTATCCTCTTAAAACATCCGAACATCCTTTTCCCGTGTTCATACCAGTCCTCTCTCCACATTACGCTGTTGTCACTGATCCTCCTCTGTTGTATCTACGAATTGCTACTCAGCACAAGAAGCATGTTCCTGCTTTCCTTTTGCTTGCTCTGTTGGTGCACATAATATTACATGATATTACTTTCAGTTTTAATTTAGATTGGGTGCATTTGAAGTTTTTGTTTATTTTGAGGGGAAAAGGAACAAGAGAAAGAGTAAATGCATATTTGTATATACTTTTTAACAAATTGCATATTGCAAGTACAGCAGCAAAGAAAACAAGAAAATGTTCCACGTTTAAGCAATAACGAAACAAGGAGGTTGAGTAAATCTCAATTTTGGGTATTCAAGAACTTAAGAAAAGAAATGAGACTCAAGAATGGCCTTGTGTTCGGTGTTCTCGTTCATCGTCAGCAATTTGCAAGATTGATGTTGGCTTTACTTAAGCTTAAATATTATTCATGATCATTGAAATGTACACAGATATTCAGTGGGTTGGTGGCTCTCTTACGAAAGGAGTTAAACAAGGTTGTGAAAATATTCATGTCAAATCCTTAATTTTCCTAAACTTGGTGCTATCTCTTGCAACAGTCAGTTATGCTTTGAATGAGCTCGAGGTCACCCTATGTGGGATGTTTAGGTTACGTAAACGCTTTTCATGTAGATGTCTTAATACAATACATTTTAATTTCTCCAGGATGGCAATTTGTAATGTTACTCAGACTTTCCCTTGTTCTTTCCTTAAGTGCAACTCAAGATAACCTTTGTTTTGCATTTATACCCTCTGGCAGGAAGTGAAAGATATAAAATGCAGAGGACTTTCTCAATGTTTCATGAGTGAAGGTGAAGGAATGAGTCAATTGTTTTGTTTCAAAAGCGTTGCTTTCCACATTTGGGGTTTCTGCCTATAAATTTATGAGATGAAAAAAGTTAAGTAAATTGTTACGAAATGCAGTGCACTCAAACTCTCTTTTCATTTATCTATTACAGAGTTAGCCTGAAGACAGAATTGGGGAATGAGATCATCGCCAGTAGAATTTGTGTGATTGAATTGCAATGTAAATGGAGAGATATGATGCTGAGTGAGTTACAGCACTAAGCATTAAATCAGTATCACACGCAGTTTTTCACACAACAGGGAGATAAAGTGTAAGCTGGAAAAACAAGATGAATTTAGATGGAGAGTACATTAGGGATTTCCCGAGAACAGAAAAGTGCTTTCAAAGAAAAAACGCTTAATTTAATTAAAACAATGTGTGAGTTCATTGCTTTGAGGTTGGAGAAGGACAATGTACAACGTCTACTGGGAAGCTGCTTAAAGTGCAACCTCGTCTAGACAAAATTTTAGTTTGGATTGCTCATTGAGCTCATTATAACCTCAAACACTGTTACTGTAGTGTGACTCCAAATTATATATACTCGATTTTTTGTCATTTTAAACCCATGAATACCTAGCAAGAACTTGTTATTTTGCTTGCTGCCTGCGTTAAAACTAAGAGAATAGTGAAAATCACTGTCTCGGGCTTTCTCCTTTGCGTCCCCAGCAATAAGATTGAATTGAACGCATGATGAAACTTGAAATGCGATCTGTTGAACTGATCCGATTGCTTTGCTTATATACGTAAGCAGAGATTACGTTTTGAATTTGAGAAACGAGATATTATTTAATAGCAATGATAATATTTGGAGGCATAAAATCTTATACGTACACATTTATTATATCAGTGCAATACTTAGTTAACAAATCCCCAACTTTCACTGGTTCATTATTTTCAGCTCACTGTCAAGGGTGCGATAGATAAGCTGAGTATATTGTTTTTTAACTGTCAGTGAGGTGCATTAAATTCATTAAAACTAACCCCAAATTCTAAGAAAAAATGCATCTGCCTCTGTACACTTAACTTACAATTTATTATTCGACAAAGTAAAAAAGAACTTATTTCAACACTTTTCTATGAAATGCATAAAAATATTAAACACAATTTCTCTGCATAGTTCAAAGAATTTTAACTCTTCTCTGAAACTTTTCCCCTCTCTGGAAATCATTAGTTCTGCTTGTCTAAATTCTTTAAATTATTTCAAACATTTTTAATTCTTTGGCGGATATACCTACCTTCTTATTACAACCGTATCATAATTTGTTACTGGATAGGGAAGCGGAAACAATAATAATGTAAATATTCCTCCGGTAAAGTATTAAAAGTTTTTTTAACTACAAAAGTTAGCGAAGCTTGACGAAATACTTCTTTTTGAAAAATAATTTTTTCTCAAAGTTTCAAAAGTGCAGGTGTACATTTGTGGTAGAAATAAAAGTGAAAAATGTACAATGATAATTATTGTAAACGTGAAGTAATGCTAACGAAGCCGACTAGGTTCCCTGCTTTCTTGAAACAGCCCCGCGTGTTTCGTTACGCTTGTTTGAATGTCTAAAGTTTTCAATTACGTTGTTTGTGAGCATTAACGTTATTCGTCATATTTTGGGAATTTTTCTATTATTATGAAGCCAAAAGTGATTATCTAGACGTACGGAGATGGAGTGCATATTATTTTCTCTACAATTATTATAATGATCAAATGGTTGAAAAATCTACACTAAACTTTAAAAAGTCAAAAAAACCTTCATGCACATAGATGTAAAATTCAACTAGTACTGCTTAGTTCTGTTTTTGAAAGTGTCGTTAGTTGAAAGAGGAGAAAGAATGTGAGAAACCTTTCTTTGGTTACATTTTTGCTTTACAATTATATAGTGTATCTCTCGTTAAGAAGCAGAATTCGGCATTCTGAATGGGAAACAATAAATTGTATATTGCATGCATGAACGTTCTACCCTAACGCGATTATTATCCTTTACAACTATTGCAACTAAATGGAAGGACGCAACCACCAATTTTTCATCTTTGCTTTACCCCATTCCATTTTTACTAGTATATATGGCAGGCATAGCATACGTATGACCTAGCCAGCGTCACTAGCAACACCATCAACCAGAAGGAATCCCATTCATTCACTCAGTCAGTCGTGCGTGCATAGCTGCTTGAAGCATCAAACGTAGCGCATCCATCCTTTCAAGAATTGTAAGGGAGGAAAACTCCTCGGGGGTTGAATGGAATCACTCTCTCGGGTATTTATTTATGACAATGTTCCTTCCACTTCTCTTTCCATTACTTCTTCACTACCTCCATACCCAACTTACCAATTCTTGTATCCTACACCAGAACACCACCACGAAACAAGTATGTGTTTCAGGTTACTTCAGAAGAACCAACAAACGTCGTCTTTTTTCCTACTTTTTTTCTTTTTATAGTGTCGTTCTGAATTGCTCCAACTTTCCCATTCAAACATCACAGTAGTATCATCTCATATCACATCAAGATAAACTGCCCCTGCAATTCTTTCCCATTTTGAAAGACTCACGCCTTGCTTCTCATATACCTCGCAGTAAAAAAGAAAACAACAGAGATATAAATAAAGTAGTAGAATAAGAAGGTCCGTGAAAGTTAAAAGCTAGAAGAGAATATCTCTATTTCTTTCTTTCTCAGACATATTCCTACTTCAAGTGAACTTGAATGTTGAATTTGAATGGGATGTTCAATGCCTACGCTGCTGTATGATGTGGTGTGCTTTATGCTGTCTATGTTCATATGGGGTAAATATAGAAGAAACAAACAAGCAGCAGGGGTGCTCTACACAAAAAAAATCCTTTTGTTTGCACTCTTTTGTTGGTGAAACTGTGAATGGATGAGTATATATGTGTGTAAATCTGTGCGGGTAGATCCAAAAATGGTGCGTATGTGCAGGACGTAGGGTACGATTTCAGACTAACAAAACGTATGGCAAGTCCATAAAATTCTAAGCAAGTGCACAACAATACCATTCTACATATCTCCACTGCTTGCATTATTGCATTCACTTTTGTCATGAATGATCCTCTCATGTGACGACGATACACTGTTCATGACTCCATATTGTTTGGTTCGGTCTCCGGATTAGAGTTTTATTTATATTTATTTTATTGTATAACAAGCAACTTGAATCTCAATAATTCTTACCCTCTCTCTGATACAAACAATAGAAGAATGATCATGATCATGGTGATTGTTATGCGTATACAATATACACTATACACACGTAAGGATGCATCATGAAAAGGTTGAGATTGCAGGGTACTATTGCAGTTGTGATTCAGGAATGGATTCACTATCAGGCAATTCAGGGACCATAAAAATTTTACGGAAATGCCAAAAGATGTGTATTGTACACATGTACCTATGTTCATGATACAAGCATTGCTGAGATCATGTATGACGAGTGAGCAGAATGGCACTTTACAAGAGCATAATATCAATTCGTTGCAACTCCCTCCAACCTTGATCTTCCCTTAGGAACTGGAAATGAACCCACCTCGGTTGGTTGATCGGTATATATGTATTCTCATGCCAGCTCACTTTCCTTTTTGCTACAAGTTCCACACTTGCAGTGCAACAGCAATCACGCATTTCCTCGTAACTCGTAACGCTTCAGCTGGTACAAAGAAAAGGGAATAACAGAGGAACTGGAATACACAGGAACAAAGTCAAAGGCTGCTGGCAGGCCAAGCCTTCTTGTTAACTTTTATATTCATCTTCGTCTCCATTTCTGCTCATTCAAGAGAACAGCACACCTACCAATAGAAGAGAAAAAAAGATGATAGAGCCATAGTGAGAATAGGATAGAAAGTAAGATGTGTATTGTCCTCTCGTTACTCGTTTACTTTCTGACTGAGCACTCGTTTTATTTTGAGATGGAGGATGTGCATTTGACATGCAAGAAAAAATAACAAAACAATACACTTTAACAATCACAGCACTGGATAAAACTTGCTACTTTCTTAGCCTGCTGGTGTTGTTGTCAAGCTGAAAAGAGAAAAGATCAGGCAAGCGTATCATAAGGCAATAACAATAAAAATGGAAGTTGGATTGGCTGGGTAGTAGATTGTTTGTACAGGTTCCGTCTTTTCTTAATGCATTCATTACCATTTCTTTTCCTATACGAAAAAGGAGGAACGGGAGACGGAGGGAGCAACAATTGCATCTGTTCCTCTGACAGCTTTATAACTTGACTCACCAACCGGTTGTAAAGAACAGTTTTATATTTGCAGTGACTGTGATTACATTTGCATTTACCCTAGTTGAGTGTGTTGCATGTGTTCAAAGTATGCTCCTACTCTTACTATTATTTCGACAAACCATGTTGCCACAATGCGCTTTTATTGCTTTGGGTGTTGGAATTGCAATTGCAGTAAACTTTCTATTTAAATTAAGATTGACGGTCCGTAATATTCTAGTACCTATGAGACTAATGGTAAGCAAAGTTCATTGATGTTGGGTTCTCGGCTTCCTAAAACACAGAAACTTGTGTTTCACGAAAACAAAAGGTAGGAGTCTCAATATTAAAGTATTCAAAAAGTAAAATACCAAAACTGTGTAGATGAAGGGAAAGGAAAAGCCTTCCGCACAGAATCGAGCTCGAGCTGCCTAAAATATCAACTTTACTCGGCAAAAAGTCGATAACTGTCATTCCGGCACTGGATCGAATGATAAATGTTCTTACATACAAACGCGGTTTTGTGACATATTTTATGTTTATAAATAAATGATTTGATAAAATAAACGCGGGCCTAAACTGAATTAATGTATTTCGGCACTCCATTTAGTTTACGCTTGGTTGTAGCCTGTGGTTTTGCATGTATATTTCTTGATTTTAATTCAAGGAAAATCAGATACTAAACATAATAATGTTTGAGATAATATGTCAACTTACATTAGCTTACTATAGCTTACATTTATGTCACAGGCAGAAGTGAAGAGGGTAGACTCGTAATCTCAAGTTTTTGTAAGACGATTTTTTGGATATTTGAAACACATTTTAGAATATTTTGTATACCTGAGATTTGTTTACGTATTAATATAGCCAATATTCTATAAAAACTGTTTAATTTTTAATAAAAGCTCAAGATGTTTTAATGTTAAAAGCATGTCAATAAGTTCGGCATTGGAAGAGTTTCGGAAGTACCTTTTACCTTATACCTACTTTCTCCACTCAATGTATTTCCGTCTTTGTTGTTGTACATTCTTTTCTTGGACGAACAATGGAAGGTGGAAGAGGAAGTTCCATTTGCATAAGATTATTGAAAACATTCATGAATTCAGACTAACTCTACTTTAAGCCTTAAATTCTATTGTTATTAAAATATAATCATTATTATATGTAATTTTCCCGTTTACTAAATTAAGTTTTAGTACTTTCTCATGAAAAAGTAAAAAAGACTGACTGATGGTGAGACGTGTGTTGTGCAACTAACACGGACTCAGTGCTCACTGGAATACCTTATTAAGCCAGGCTTTCCTTAACTGCATTTTCGGGTTACGGATATTATAGGGACACTTTTTGCATAATTCACGCCGCTGTATTACATGTTTTGTAGGTATATGCTATTTTATCACATGACCTTTTGAATCTTTTATCCATATCATCAGAGTGTATATATTTCTAGAGTTTTTCATTTTCTCCATCTCACCAAGACCAAATTGTTGAAATATAATACTAACCATAAGAATAAAACTCCAATTTTTAAAGAAATTCGTGCTTCTTTTACCAAAAGTAACATTGGTACTTTCACTATATTCTTAAACCTTGATTTAAATGCAAAAGTACGCGAATACGAAGCATGTTTGCTGACAAAGAATCCAAAATGCAGTTTTCACAATCTTAGTCATTTTTATAAAACCTTTATTTGACTTTTACGTATACATACAATATGCAATGATGTGTACATACTGCATTGAAATGTTCTGCTTCTTAGAGTAGTTGCGTTCTGAACACAAGCGTGAGTTTGTAAGAAGCCGTTTGTGTGAGCATTCTTCCTTATTATTTTATTACGGAGATAGTAATAAAGAATGAATCTGGTTATACGAAATGGCAATAAAATGGATAAGATAATTTTCAAAAGAAGTGCATATGTTTGGAACAGCTTTGCGTTTACAAAGGTTCTCCCATTCTCTGCTTCCTAGCAATCCTCACCACCGGAATTATGATCTTAATATTATTCATGTATTATAAGGTCACTGCTACTGCCATCATCGCCAGTGCACGTACTTATTTATAATCCGTAACTCAAGGCCAAAAAAATGTGATTTTGACTCATGGCACACGAGCGAGACGACGATAGGGGAAGCAATTTACAGAGAGAGGGATAGACAATAACAGCCGTTCGTGTCGCCGTCATCGTACTTCAAATTGATAGAGTGCTTTTCCGTTGCACGGTCTTAAGTAGAGTATATTTATATGTTCTTGTGCTTTCCCTTGTGCGACGCGCTCGTCCGTTGTTGGTCGATACAGGAACAGTGTCCCAGCAAAAAAAACATGTGGACACAATCATCGTCTTCAGTGAAGAAAAGTATGCTCCTTTTATTCTTCCATTTGTTTTTTCAATGTTGTCTCTAATCCATCCCTCTGCTTTTTCCCAATCTTTTGTGGGATAAAAGAAAAATGAACAGGGATTCCTTCTGAGAAGATGAGAGTACTGGGCAGGCCCCATTTGTTGCTCCTGCTCTCTTCTAGATTTCTCAGTTATGTATCACCCTGACGTGTCTTCTATATCAATCAAAACAGGACAAAAGGACTTTTCAGAGAATATCCATGAAGCAGTGCAAGGTGGATGAAACTGTCTAGTCATAACAGCGAAACAGTAGTAGTAGTTGTGTGAATGAGGAAGAGTGAGTGAACCGGATCCAGTCAAAAAATGAATGGATCACCCCCGTTGCGTTGCGAATGCGATTTGTTGCTTTTTATATATTGCATTAAATGGTTGAATTGAATTGATGATATTGTATCATGCCATGCTGCTGCATGCGTGTCCTGTCATTATTACGTGAAAAGAGAATAGAATCGCACGTCTCACCAACCGCTGCCGTTGTCCTTTTATTAGGCATGCATGCTTTTTTCTGCGTCTATAGAAGTCAAATATGTACATATTCATAATACAAAATATGCCCATATTTAACACTAACATTACACTGGAAAGGGCCACTGAACTTACTGCCTTTTATATTACTTTTATCCATTTTTACTCAAATGCTGACTCCTTTCTGTCAGACTGTTTTGATTAATTAATTCTTACAACACGTTCTCTTTTATATTCTTCGATCATCATTGCATTTTATTGTTATGTTCATCTCAGTCCTCTTTCCCGTTTCGTTGCAGATGCAATGAATTGGTTTGAGCATTCACAGAAGGAGGATGCACATCACATAACAATCCATACAAAACTGCTTCAGTGTTTGTTGCCATTTGGGAATCGTCAACTAAAAAGCGAGACAGAATGAGCAAGACAGCACATTTTTTCAAACTGCCAATGTGTCAATAACAATAAGCTGTAGCAGAAAAGCATCGCCAGATATAGGCATAGATCTTTACTTCACCGCACACCATCAATAATAATGACGCATATTTTCGCTGGCTTCTTGTTCATCTGCTTCTGAAAGAGAACAATTTTTTTGGGAAAAACTATTTAATAATTTTATTTCATTATAATTCGTTTCTAATAAAAGGGAAAAAGTAGCATGCCCTATTTAATTGGGAGTGGAAACGAGATAAAATATTTTTGTGTCAACTTTTTTTCGCCTGAATTGTCCAAATCTGATTATGATTATTGCCCGGAAAAGGACAGCATACTCCTACTAAATCACATACTTATGTGAGCTGCGTTGCATAAAAATACGAGTTTTCCATGTATTGATTGAATTAATTATGATCTCTCTAGGCGGTGGCGATAGTGCGGGTGGACACCAATCGGGTATCTTGATGGCAGATGTTGATCGTTTTTATGATATTATGACGTTTGGTATTATTATGCAATGGTGTATACAGCGTAGCACCTTTTTGCTTTTCTGCCTGTGTGTGCCTCACGCAGAGAGCAAATGACAAAACTAGCCTTGGTGGAGCCCAAATTTCAGGACTAAAGGCAATAATTCAAAAGCCATTACGAAAGTTATTATTATCCAATAATAATATTTCATTTGTACAACGACGGCAATGTATCAGTAGAAATGGCTCATGGCACGGCTATGATTATAATGATTATGTTTATTCCCATTTCCAGATCAGTAGGAAATGAGGTGGATTTTACGAGCAAAGAGAAAAAGGACTATTTGCAACACATTTTTCAAGAAGAAAGGATGCAGAACGGTTTGTCAGTAAAACTTTCTTGCAACAAAAATGGAACAATTAGGGAGTTACCTACCTACTTATGAGTCAAGCTTAGACTTTATAGGACACAGGAAAAACATTTTACTGACTGTCATCATCATCATCATCATTGGTGCCTTTATTTTCCGCCAAGATATAGTTGAAACATATACATCATGGGTAGGCAAGTATTTTATCAGTATCAGCATTACACTTATTTTCTTATTTTAGTGTGTTAAGAGTGAAAATGGGCATGTCTTGTATATACAGCGATGTACTTGAAGTGAGCATGCAGCACTAGACATTATCAAGTTTAGCACACAAGAGTTGACTCAACTCAAAAGTTCTGTTGCTCTTGAGATAAGAAGAAAGAAAGGCGCGAGAGGAGTGGGTGAAGGAGTATGGAGAACCATTTATTTCTTGAATCTCAATCATGCGACGCGTTATACGGCATGCACAAATGTTTAGTGTGTTACTTTCTATTATTGTAAGTGTAGGAGTGAAGGGGGTGGAGTGGATCAATTCAAAGAAAAATATATATACTTACCAAGTTTTGGAAGTCCTTGTAAGTAAACGGCTTGAAGGGGAAAGGATTGGGGCAAAGTTGAACGGTCACCCCAAAGCAGGAATAAAATGTGGAGCAAGTCAATTTACTAGCTCAATACACAAGACCGTAAAGCGTACTAAACATTTCGTGAACATATATTTCACAATCAGTCAACATAATATATAAAATAGTAGGAGAGCGCAATAATATGACATTCAGCATGAATGTGAATTATAGAGGTGGTATATTCTGTTCTGTGTGAGAAGGCAGTAAAAATACACATCATAAAGTAACATTAGGTCTACTTACGAGGTAAATTGATGACAGGTTCTCCTCTCGTAAATGGACGACTTCCGCCATTTATATGTAAATCGGATAATAGGATAGATTTTCATAATTTACAGATTGCTTCTCTCCGTTTCTACCGTTTGTATGTATTTATTTCATAATACATTCATGAAACGGAGCAAGCGATACAAAGAGTTATAGTGAGTAAGAGGGACAGACTGGACGACGTTTTCATGCCATGTGGAGAAGTCATTCGGATAGGGCAGTTGATTTATTTTCTTCAATTAGTCATTTGTCATTTTAAACAGTAAAAGGTCATAATTAAGTTTTTTTCCATTTCCCCCTTTCACTCTCGTTCCATTTGTTTATTATCAGATACACAGCTCTCCATTTGCACATGAAATGAGTTTGCTTTCTACTTTATCCCATCCAATTGTTCGAGCGTGTTATTTGTATTTATAATGGGTAATGGCTACTCTCTCCGTCTAACCCTCATGCGTGCTCAGCATAGCAAAAAATCTCTAAAGCATATTATTAAATTAAACGGGCACAGCACATGAATAAGTCATGGGAAGAAATGATACATCTTAGTTTGAGTGAAACCCTAATTTGTAACTTGCTGATGCTGATATACTCAAACTGCGATGTTCGACTTTCCATTAGACATAAGCTTACGAAATCACAATATTAATCTTTACAATGAGTTAATTATCATTTTGCAAACTTTGAAATTACTTTTAATATCATTATGGTTTTAAAAATTATCATCGATATCCTTAAAATGTGCAATTTCAACATACTTTTCATGCTATATTAGTGCTAATTTTTGACATGTGAAACCATACTTTTGCGTATTATTTTTAAACCTACACTCATCAATTCATAGTTACTCAGTGGCTGTACAAAGAATTTTTGAAACATAATGTACATAATATGTAGTGAGTTTTCAAACACAACTCTACATCAGATATTCAGTATACAGCTTTTCCATCACGGACTTTGAGCAAAATAAATCTAAAACGTCGAAAATCTGAATGATCAACGTAACAGTTGCAGTGTACCTTTTGGGTCAACTTTTCTGTGCAAAACTATCTGAACCGAGAAAGACCGTCACCGTTGTTGACATCCAGCACTTAACCTCTGTCAACACTTAACTTTTCCCACCCATCGTGTCATTCCTTTAGTACAACTTGTTTCTTTACTAGCCATTTTCCATAATATACCCAGCAACAGCATAAACACTTACACTGGTCAAGAAACAAGCCAAGTAGCCTTGAACAAGACATTGCATTTTTAAACAATATACAGTACCTATAGTAAGTAACCTAAATACCATTCCAAACTTGGCAGCTTTTTTCCTTTTCACACACGTTTCATCTAAAAGCCAAAATTCCTCTGTACTGTTGCGTCGACATACTGATAATACTATATACATTACCTAGTTTAATAACACGCCGCAGAAACCGTAGAACACGAAAAATATATACAAACGAAACCATAAAAATCAACCAAAAAAGAGTAAACTGTTCTCTGTGCCTTATCCATTTTCGCTCCGTTTCCTTCAGGGCCTCTCGTCTTCTCTGCCGTCGTGATACTTCACACTGGAAGAAAAATACACAAACAGCCGACACATTTTGGCATGCGGATAGCAAAAGAGCAAACAAAATAATGTTAATGCTCTATTCTTCCCCCGTCTACATCTTGACAATCCTCTCTTCTTCCTCCGTTCTTGGAAAAACAATGAAAAAATGTGAAAGAAAATACAAACTACGAGAATTTAGTAGAGTGGATCCTACACAACACATTTTATTTTCTCTACCCATCACCATCATTCAGCAGACAAACTTGAAGAAATAATGTGCGGACTGCAAAGAAGTTGTTTGTTGTGTATTTGAACTTGTTCGCTCGCTTAAAGTCCAGTGGTACAACCTCGCATTGGTCGCCTTTCTCCGTAAGCCTCTTTTCCCTCTTCGAGGAATGTACACTCGTGCAGTGTCCTGCTGCTTTCCTTTCTCTTTATCTTCGTGCTCTGCATTTCATCAGGAACACCACTATTCTCCATTCCATTCCTCAAGTTTATTTTTTCTACTAATAACTTAAAATGTGCCATGGCATAACAAAACGCAAAGAAGGTGAAAGCGTATTATAAACCTTAAAAAGGAAAGCATTTACAGTAAGTTCTCCAGCTTAAATCCTTTATGGCTGAGAGATAAAGCTGTTGGAGGAGTACAAGGAAGGATACAAGGAAGTACGCGGAAAAGAGCGAAATCATTTCATCCGGAAAATCAGCATCATCATCAGAATGATCACCGTGTCTTCATCACAACACATCTACTCCCACTACCGTCGCTATATGTATGTGCATGCTGCGATTTCTCTTTCTTCTGCTTTCTTTCTGTTTATATTTACTGAATTTACTCGTTTCAGCAGAGATGGTAACAAAGAAGACCAGAAAGAGCGACGCTGGTTTTCTATCGGTTTACTTTGTTGGTTGTAACACATTTTTCAGCTGTGTTGCGCATAAAGAGTTTGAGTTGTTGAATGTGACGCCATGATATAAAGAGTTCACCATAAGGAGCCACATATCACGACGAGTGTCATCATTACCATGCATCCGCGCTCATATTTATTTATAAGGAATAAATAAGAACAAGATGAAAGTGCGACAGCCGGGCAAACCGTAAAAATTATAGACGTGTATACTTATGCGTTCTTTGTAGTAAATTCAGCTGAGCATAACTCATCTTTTCTAAGCTTTGCTCTTGTATCACAAATCCCTTACTATTTACACATATTATGCACCACATGCACTCTACTACAAATAATCTTGAAAATCCTTGTGAAAAACCAGTAAATCTGCTTTCTTCCGGAGCATCTTTCTTCATTTTCTTCTTGTGTCTTCTTTTCTGTGTTCTCTTTCGCAGCCAGTGTGAGACCATGATGGTCTGTGTAGTGCTAACTAACTCTCTCGTGAAATAATAAAATAATAAATGAGTATGTACCTACTAGGCAGAAAATGCATGCAATTTTGCTTTCGCTTATTATGTTTCCTGTGCCATTTCCCATGTACTTGTCCCACCAAACCGCGGCACGTTCGCAGTGCAACGAGCTAGAACTGGGTGTGCATACCCTCGGAATGCATAAAAGTTAAGGTGTATAGTTTGTGTGTAAAAAGAGGACGTTAGAATCACGTAAAATTTAACGTTAAACAAACAAAAGGAAGAAATAAAACAGGACATGACATAATAAAGCAAATTTTTATTTCCCTGCTGTTGTTGTAATAATTTAGTCATTTACCTCATACATCTCTACTGAAATAACAAGCAGCATTACTTTTCGGTGTTTACAAAGAACTCACTATTATCTATTATTGTGCTTTCTTCTGCTTCGGTTTCTCGCTCCATTTATAGTCGCACTTGCACAGTAGTGGTTGCTTTGTGAGCGAAAAGAACAGTTTCAAACTGGCACAGAAAACATTAAAAGACTGCAATAAACTGTTTCTCTTTTCTTCTTCCATACTTTCTTCTCTTCACTTGTTTACTGTTGGACTACTGAAACTATATTTTTGCATTTAGGATTTTAAGGCATTACAGCCACTCACCTATTACTACAAAGCTCACACGAGAAAAACGTTCTCTTTCTCAGGAAACTCTCGACTAAGGATATAAAATGCGAGCATAAACAAGAAATCTGCTCAACGTACACAAAATGTTGAGCGTGTGGTAATGCCATGTGTGGCTCACTATGTCTTTGTTTATTGAAAATGAAGTAGAATTGTTCTCTCTCTTATCAACCTTGATGGAGGCCATTGCATTTTATATTTAAGCGTATAATATTTGAAACAAATGCATTGCATAATCAAAAAGACATTTTCCTTTCTAGTTTTGATTCTGCTCAATCCAAACAGAAATCTATACCAATGAAGCATCATAGTATGAATCGAATAAGCTGTCCATCCCGTGGTGTCGTTCATAAATCGTTACTAGGCACATGTATTTGCCGACTATATGACTCAATGACATTCCATACTTTATAGCATATCTCTGATATGACTCGAAATGGAATAGAGAAGCGAATGTTTACAACCACATGTGAATACCACGACCACGTATTTATGTACTTTCTTTTATGAAGAGAAGGAAGTAGGTACTGGGTACTCCACCAACAGTCACAAAAGAAGCTTTCTACTCCGTTGCTATTATGGATTTTCTTGCGAGTTTCTCTTATCTGAACTTGTTTATATTTACAATAATGCAATGTACATAAAATCTACCAGCAGTAGCTCAGCCGGGCACTCCGCGGTAGTAGAAGCAGCACAATAAAGTATTTTTTGTTGCGAAAAAAAAATAAATAACTTTTTCTTAGAGGAATCACAATCCTTTCACTTATAGCAGTTCGCTCACAACAATGGAAAGCGGTGGGAGTGCCTTCTCAAGAGAGTCAATCGAACACAAAGTAAAATGTATATGTCCACCGATAAAGCTTATAATATTTATGGGCAAATACCTTCTCCGTTTTTCATCAATGCAGAAAATAGAGGAAAAGCAAATGCAGCAGAGTAATCTTTTGATGATGACGATGATGTGAAAAGTAATATTACTTTCATCATTTTATTTGCGTGTTAGAACATTATGCTATGCATAATGTCCTACATCACACCAGCACCACATTGTAGTATAACCACAAACAAGCCTCACTGGATGCCGGAACAACAGCAACAACGAAATACAAATTTCTTTTGGGATTGACTCTGACTGACTGACTGACATGTGATGTCATGTGCGGTAGTAGTGGTTGGTGGGCCTGCTTTTGTCTGCATTTATATTGCTGCTGAGTGAAAGTCATGCTGATATTGCATCGCTTTGTAAAATAAAAACCGAAAGGTATATGGTGGCATGTTTACATGTGTTTGCTTATTTGCATTTGCATGCTTGGTTTGAACTTTCTGTGCAATTTTTGTATTAAGCCTCGATTTATTTTTGCATGTTATTACATGTTTGTTTGTTGTTGGTACAATTTCGGTTTCACATGGCCTGATAAAAAAGGGGTTTGCATTTTCTAAAGTGTTATGATATGTTGATGCCTATGGTGGCCAAGTTGAGTACTCTACACATCCCTGAGCATCCATTGTTTTTGTGCTGAGAATTTTCTGGATGTTTTCTCTTTTTTACTTTAGTTTTGTTTAAAAAAAGGCAAGTGAGAAGTATGGAGGTATTACGCAAATAGCGTATAATACAATGCCTAAAGTACGTAAAATACGTTTTAGAAGTTACAAAAGTATAGGGGATAAGAAAAAGTAAAAAAAAAATGTGAGGAAAAGGGATGCTTGCCTGGAAGCTTGAATCGGAGAAGAGAAAAGACCTGCCGAAAAATAGCTCTCGTTGAAACGGAATACGTCCATATGGGCTTTCCTCTTGTTGTAAGCAACATAATAGCAAGTAGTCAGTGTGGTCTCCCTTCTCTCGAGTTCTTCTTTTTCTCCAGCAATAGATTTGGTGGTATGGGTACAGGAGAGTGCCTGGAACTTGTTTAGTTCTGTGGTTGTCGTCGACCTGCGATGATCATAATGTGGACTTATGCACTGTTCCTGGTACAGTGTAAAAATTTTGTTGGGTTTCCATTGACATGCTTTCACTAAAGGTAGAGTGTACATTAGAACTAGAAGCACTTTATACACTGTTAAAATGCGTATGAGGATTCGTGTGTATTCACAAAGAATCTCATCATGTCTCTTGTGGGTTTCATGAGATTTGAGATCAACAAAAAGACTTTGAACTTGACAAAATATACAAAATGTTGGCTTTTACGTACTGTTGAAGTGAGGTTGTCGGAAAGCTTCCCGGGATGAAGGGATGGATTTTTACTGAATAATTGAGTACTGTTATACACATTTTTGTGCTGTTGGTGGTGAGTGACACTACAGTTTCAAATTGAAATTGAAGTGGATATGCGTCGAACTAGTAGAGTGAAAGTGTAAAATTCTTCTACCGCATTTCAATAAAATATTTTTCGTTTATATCGACTAGCCAATCCTGTACCGGATATTTTGTGCATTGACATTTTCAAGTGTATAACATTTACTCTAATTAAAAATAACAAAGATTTGCAACAAATGCTACTTGGAAGCTGAGACTGCAAAGCAAATAGCTTTTTCATTTCCTAGCACAATAATAAAGTGAGCGCTACAAGGCCGTGGAGACTCTTCTTGATCTATGGTAAGATTGCTCACTTAAAATCACAAACCCAGTCACTATAATTAATCTGCTTTTTGGTATGTCCTTAAATTGCAAAATTATTATAAACCATCAACCATTGTTTTCAACAAAGTTGCAAGTTGCCAAGCTAAGCCAACTGATGAGTTTTACTAGACACGTATGTATGTAGGTATGTATCAAAATACCCCATAGACTTATCTGCATACAGTAAAATGATGTTACAACTGGTATGGTTGAAGTAATTCATTCAGGATACCACCAGTCATGTGTAATTGAAAAAATAGCGTCAAATGGAAACATGCTCTTATCGAATGTTTGTGAATTCAATTCACTTTTATAAAGTGTGTGTAACGTGTAAAAGATTATCTAAATACCTCTATCTTGATTTTGAATATAGATTGCGAAAAATGTAAAAATAAAATTCATTTTTGCTTCTTTTTATCTTCCTTTACGTTGCATTCCCTCATGCAATCAAATTGCAACATTCGTTTCTATAAAATTCCTAATAACCGTAAACTGTCAACATTATGTTGGTAAAAGTAAAAGAGTTGGAAACATACAAACACAATCATCTTCATTACTGTGACTTTCAACAGAATAATACATGTATATCGGATGGCACTTTATTATAGTGTGAAAGTGGCAGTTTACTTTTCTGCTTATACATAGGTACAGTCAACTATTACTCTACTAGGTAGGTACTATCCAATGTCCCACAACGATAATGGCAAATATGTTGATGAGAAATATGTTGTGTAAGCAAACACGAAAGTAGTCTCTTGCTGTGCAACTACTTAGGCATCCATTTCCACTAAGCTCGAGAAGTTCTTATTTAAGCCCACGTTAACCAACCATAATCTATAAACGAGTATTACTAGTTTTAGGGATACAGCTTTGTGCATCAACTTTTGTTCTTGTTTAGTCGGCCACCCAAAATCTGCATATCTGCAAACAAAATTTTGTGAAAGTTGTTCCTGTCTCTCTATGTATTATTAAAGCAATGGGTACTGTTCCAGCTAGAAATGACAACGACTCTCGACGGCTGCGGCTCTGTGCATAATAATCATATTATACCGGATACTATCGCTGCTGCAACAGCCGATGAAAGATTATTATTGGTCGTGTAGCAGAAAGTGTAATTTTATAACAGCTCGCTATGGTCTGCTATTGCAATAAGCATGATTGGGTTGAATGAGCAGCTGGGTATTTTCCCATAAGCCTAATAAGCTGTTTGCTTTTCTATTCAGCCATGTGCCCATAATACATTCCCAATCATCTTGTTTACTGTTGTAACACACTTATTTTTACTGTGTTCAGTGTTGATCTGATTGTGTTTGAGAGAGTCAGGGAGAGGAAGACGAACATTATTAACTGGAGTAGAAGTGGCAGCAGAGCTGTACCCCGAGGAAAAATGTCCTTTGTTGACTGGCTAATAACTATACTGGAGCATAATCCTGTTCTTTTAGGAAGGACACATGGCACATTTATTCAAATAATATCGTTCATTATCGTACGTTACCCGAAGGTATATCGTATACAGACACCCATGCTAGTTGACAACTACTATTGTTATTGCTATGATTGCTGTTATTATCTGCAAAAATATTTCCCGAAAATATCCACCCATTCAAATATTTATACATTAATACAGCGATACAAGATACAATCGTAAAATACCAAAATACCTGCAAATTTTGCGCATAAAATGTGGCACAGTGCACTCCAATGGCGCATAAAACTTGCAGGGTTAGGTACTCGGGAAATGTATGCGACATTCGCTCGATAACAACAGAAAACGTTTAACAGCGAAAATTAAATGAACCAATTAAACAGTGAAAGGGAATATGTAGCAAGTAAAAAGCTTAAATGTGAAAATCGGTTGCTTTCTTTTCTCCTTGTTTTACATGTAGTTTAGATATCATAAACAGGTACGTACGGTCAAAATATTTTGCTAAACAATAATTTATAATTATAGTTGATTATATCTCCCTTTTAAACTGTTTTTCAGTATAATTACTTCCACTTTTGTGCCTATAATGCTGACTTGTATTTTAATTATTTATTTTTGTATGAATGTAAGTACAATACACTTAGAATTAGATATTAGTTTTCATACTCACGAAGGTACTTGCTAAGTGTGTATTTGGAAGCACAAAACTGAAATATGACGTCCTTGAATATAATCACCTAATACAAGATAGACAAAGAAACATCAATAACATCGAAAAGTAAAAAGCGAATCGAGTCTTTTGAGTTTCATTTGTGCGTAATCATTACTTTCATGATTTAGATTATGGTTAAATGATGTAGGAGAAAGCTTCCAACATCAAATCCAAGGACATGAGAACCATAGCATGCAAAATATCATACTTTCATCTGATACTCAAAAGTAACTTTAAAGGCATTCATGACTATCTTTGTAATATTCTGGTAGCGGATTGGCTTGAGGGGAAATAGGAAAGGAACACCCCGGGAAAAATTCCCTAATCCTATTACACACTCTATTTGCCTTTGATTCTCTTGACATCTTATAATCATCATCGTCGTTAGCTCATGCAACTGCTGCTGCCTGTTCGTTTGTTTCAAAGTCTCTTTACTAGTCTCACTAACAATATGCCCACCTTCATGACACAACTTTTCGCAAATGTATATAGTTTCATCTTCCCCTTCTTTGTATTTGTACTTTCTTTCCTTTTAATACAAATCCATAAGTAAACGCAACCCCATTTACTTTTGTTCTTTCTCTATGAAAATCTGAACTTTTAGTGAATAATGGTAGAGGTTTACCAAAGGAAACGCATCAATAAAATGTAATGTTTAACAGACGAACAAAAGAGCGAGTCAGTTCTTTCCCCGTATTTATACCGGAAAAGTTTCTTTCCGTAATAAAAAGTACAGAAAATCCTTCATAAGGAAAAAACCCAAGTCAGTTTTCCTGGTTTTTGGCTATATTCTTTCTGGTGTTCAGTAGTAGTTAGTGTGCAAGTTATACCGTTTAACTTTACTCCAGAGTGTCTCTTTACTTTAGTTTCTTTATTTCATGATTTTTTCCTTCTTCTTCATCTCGTCATTAGTTTACTTTTTTTTTTGCTTTAAGCCAGACTTACATGCTAAGCTTGATATGTGGGTGCGTACACGGAAGCTCTTGGTAACTTTTATGCCTACTCTTGGCTTAACCTCTCTCTTCCCAAGATATGCACCCATCCTAACATTTTTACTTTGCAATCATCTTGATCATTGCTGTTATAAATCCAAAGTAGTGCTTACTTGCCACAGAGTAAGGGTTTAGGTTGGTCGCCTTTTTGCTAACTTTGCAGGCATACTTTTCTACGGCCATTGCAATGAAGGAGGATCATCTTCGCATTTTCTCGCTTTCATTCTTTGCAGTGAACATGAAAAAAAAAGATCTGTGAGCACTCATTCTCATCATAATCAGTTCAACAACAGTAGCAATGGCAGGCAATAATTTGGTATGATGATCATGATGGAGATAATGATGATCACTAGTTACATATATTTTTGGCTTGTTCATTGGACCATGTTTTTATATTTTTTAAACCATATATTGTCAAATCTTCCTAACTTACAAAAATTTCACGTTACTCAAGTTACTTTATGAAAAGGTGCATTGTCCGTCTGGCCGCATTTTCATTACCAGCTTTCATCATAGTATACAGTTGTACTCTGCTCTCTCTACAAATTTTCAGTTTTTGCTTTCCTTTCTTTTGGATGTAGGCCGAGTCGTTTGGTACGCATATAAAACATTAAAGTAGGCTAGCAAAAATAAGGCGGGATTATCCAGCAGGTTTTTATTATATCTTCATTACTTAATGTAGCGTTTTCTCTTCTGCCCTCTGCTAAAATATTATTATTATTGTCGTACATAGAAGCCTATTTGAAAGTATATAATTTTCTTAGTATAAAAACATTGCTTTAAAAAACGACAAGGCGGTTTAGAGAACAACGTGAACAAAGTGACCTGAGTTGTATGCAATTGTCCAGCATAAGCCAGTCTCATTTTTATATTTTTGAGTGCTTCCTTTGCTTTCCTTTCTCACATGCTGCGCCGCTTTTTTGAGTCTTGTTGATGGTTCTCTTTTTGACGCTTTTTATTATTAAAAGTAGTACATAATTCTTTCAAGAGAAGAAAATATAAAGTACAATGTACATTATTGAAAAAAGGGAGAGTCGAGAATGTGCAATTGTGGATGTTCTCTACATCATGCGTTCCTTTTTATTGCTACTATTTATGAATACATTGCACTCGCGTAAAAAGAAGCAAGAGAACATTTGAAAAGAGCAAAATGTAGAGCAGGAGTATCATACGCGTAACATAACAGAAGAAATGGACGATGATGATTTCAACTATTATTTAGTCAGTGAAATGGATAAAAAGGTTGTTGATACTGCTTTTAAGTATTTCTGAAGTAGTCTTGAAAAAATCTCTGATATTCAGAGAAAGTGGAGTACATGTTGTGAGGAGTGTTTACTCATATTATTTAAGAGCATTTTCTGCAAGTATCTTGCTGCAAGAAATAATGGAGCCACATGCAGGAAGAAGTACACCCGTCATCGTAAACACCATGAAATATAACACTTTCAAGCAGATGGAATAAAAGGCAGATGTTGAAGTGAAGTGTTTCAAGGCTTTGGAGTTGATGAGGGGGTACTTTAAAATCTACTAGTTCAACTTTGAGTTTATTCACCGGAAAAAATTGAGAGGATAGTCGAATTCTTTTATTACAGACACATGAAAAATGTCTATAATTCAAATGAAATGAATTTGGTTTTTAACCAGGCATATATACACCCAAATATTGAATTTGTCTTACGCAACTCCAATTTTCTCCCCTAGTTACACGTACAGCAATTGATAGTAGTTTTAAAACATTCTTACACATTCAGGTTCGTGTATTTAGTTATCGTGAAATGAGCCCAGGAGATATGTACCAGCCATGCAAAAACTTGCAAGCTTTTATGTCGAAGTACATTACTCATGTATTAAAATTTCAATGAGTGCTACGGGGTTCCTAGTAATTTTGTTTGAGCTGCCTCTGGGACATTTTGAGAAGGGACTGAGAATCACTCATTGCAATTCTCTGGATTGCCTAGTTTGTAGCGGATGTTGAAACGGAAAATCACATAACATCCGGACCACCATTATGAGTACTATGGAATGTGGAACTCAGCAGATAGATCGTGCATTGTGATTGTAATTTGAAATACCACATTTTAAATGAACATACCTATTATAAGCATCAAGCTCTCAACAAGTCCGTGTTTGTCTACCAAATTTATCCATTCATTATGTACCAATAAAGTCAAAACATTAGACTTTAAAAGGTTTCATTAGATGCGTGGCATTATTTTGCATGCATTCAAAACAATTTGAGTTCAATTCAATGTTTGAAATAATAAAAACAAAAAAATTTGTGCACTGCTGATTGCTTATGTGATGTCGAAAGGTTATATTACATATATCTACAGTACACATATAACAATGATTTTATCACGGATGCATGAAACAATGAGAAAATCGACTCTTTATTATTCTTTTCCTGTTATTATGGAACAGGAGAAAGCTGTTTGCAAGGCATTGCAACACGGTGGTAATGGTTGCAATATGACTTGTAAAAATAACATGCTCTTATTTAGGTATTCATCCACACCCAACTTTTGACTTTTCATGTTACATTGTGTTAAATGTGAAGGTTTTTCCTGTTTGAATAACCCATGTACACATGCATACAAATATCGTGAAGTTGCCAACAAATCAAATTATATTCCGCTACTACAATATTTACAGCCTTTACTCTTCGTGGTAGAATTAAGCTATATAGTTTTCCTTGTGTGCACGTGTTTTGGTTTGGACGACAAAACAGAACGCTTTCAATATACAATATAAATAATTTACTTTGTAGAACTCTTTGGTACTATAAGCTTACTAGAATCCCATAATCCTGATACGCTATCATGATTTTATATGTTTTTCTGCCCTCGGCCAGGTATGTGAATTTACTTTGCGTTTACCAAATTAACACATGGACTAAATACTTTCTCCAATAAAACAGTAAACTGGCTAAATTTTTTGAGTGGTCTATTCCGAGAAAAAACTTATCTGATATCATTTGTTTGCTCCTGCACACAAGGTTAAATGCTTTTTACATTTGAAGTTTAAAATTGTGCCACATTATGTATATTTAGTAAAATAATGGTAGCTCGTTTCATGGATGACTTGCACTTTTCAATGGCATCGAGCCACATGGTGTCAATTATTTAATGCGTGTTAGGTTTATACATTCAAATTAATTCATAAAAATTGATTGTTTAAAAGCCCAATGGTCGTTTTAAACACTAACCGCATATAACCAGAAATATCAAACTATATGTATAAGTAAAAATACGATTTCAGTAGGATGCGCTTTAGATTTACTGCAGTGTTGATATCAAAACCTTTTGCGTCACACTCACACTACTTGTCACCAAATTTCTAAGATGGGCATTCATCCAGGCCGTACACAATGGTAGCCAAATCAGATTACCATGTTCCTCTGAAGGCTGTACTTTTTAGATTTTATACGGCTTTATGTTATTAATGTATACATTTTAAGTGTTTTCGTGTACATTACATTTTGCTCTCTGTATCTTACAGACGAATTTTGTGTAGGCAAAATACTTCCGGTTCTCACAAACAATGACAAAGAACAGCAGAGAAGCAAAGAAGAAAGGAATTTACGGAATATTGTGTAGTAAATAGGAAATTTTACAATAAAAAAAATCTTAGGTTTTGGAAGTTATATTGTGAGATTAGCGAATAAAAATGCAGTGTAAAAAGGATAAAAAGAAACTTCCTTGTCACTTTGAAAATTCTGGCTATGATGAAACCTTTGGTAAACGTGACAATGTAATATGCTTTTAGTGATCATCATACAGCATACCATACCACATCAATGAAAACAAAGAAGTATAAATGAAAATAGATGTGACGCACGAAACATCTTCCTCCAGTGATATGATTCAATACAAATCAAATGAAGTTAACGCAAGCTTTAAAACAAGATTTATTTTTTCTTTCATATATGATATCAAAGAGAAAATAGTACGTAATGACTAGCTAACTCTTTATCTTATAAATTATCTAGATGAGAATACAACTTTTCTTCTTTTATGGTCATGAAATGAGTGAGAATCTCATAAAGCATAAAAATGGAAACAAGGCCATGCGGAAATAAATGGAGTTGGGTGTGTGCCTACTTGCATGCTCCTTCTTCGAAATTGCAAATTAGATTGTGGCAGACAGACAGACATAATTCTGAGAGATTTTCATGTGCATGTGGATTTGCATCATATGCATATATTACTACCCAAAAACAGATGCAGTCATCTTTGTTCTGCGAACGTTTTACTGTTTAACTGGAATCTACCCATCTACAATCAACATATCATCCCAATATCAGAGAATCAAAATTCTCAAGGAGAAACAAGCAATATTTTTCCTCAGAAAATGGAAGGGGAGTCTCTGCAAATGAGTAGGAGAATGGAAACTGACGTTCGTCATCATCAGCACATCCATCTCTTTTTCTCTACCCCTTTCATTTCAGCATGCAGCCAACTCACTATGTGTTTTTCTCATTCTTTATCTTTCATCGTCGTCTTCTGACGGAGAATTCATGTATAATAAGAAAGATAAGAGTTGATGGGAGTAGGAGTAATAATAGAAAATGCAAAATATATTCATTCTCGTCCGTACACTTGATAATGTATGTATTGTCTTAAAACTATGGAGAGATCGTTTTTCTTGACAGCTCTTGTCATACGTTTACTATATCAGATGCCAAAGATACCGACAACAGCACCACTCTCATTTGGAAAAGTCGCTTGACTTTTACGAATACTACGGCCTGTATTCTTCTGACAAAATTTCGCATGCTCTTCTACTAAAGATCATCCAACAAGTTCCGTCAAACTACTACTCTTGACGAATAATAATAATCTCATGTGATATCACTGACTGTGACTACATCGACTACTCACAACAGCTCATTTTTTTCCTGGAGACAAGCAATAGGAATTTTTTAAAAAGCTGGTGTACAACAAGACGCAGTTTAATAGACATGTAGTCAGTCATAGTCTTCCAATCCAGTGAAAGTCAAGTCAACTTCAGCTTTCCAGCTTATTCTTCTTCTCAGAGCTTGTCATGAAAAGAATCATCTTCTCCAGAAGTGTATATATGTATAGGTGCATAGGAAGATATTTATTGGGTAGCTACACTCTTTTTCATTCTTTATTTCCACGAGAAAGAATAAAGTTAGCACGTTGATGCTCTACGTTGTGTTGTTCACAACACTTAGGGAGTGTCCCTTGTGTGACGATGATGGCATATTTCTAGCATGTACATTTCCTGTAATAGAAACTAGTACGCTGCTGCATGAGTTTTTTTTGTCGACTAGCATCACAATTTCTATCGGATAGAGAAGCGCAAAGAATCTAATGTAATGAAGTTGTAGTATGTGACGGGACGCGGCGGGACTACTTGGCTTGGGAGCTAAGAGATTTTATGTGTGGGTAGAGGGTATTACACACGGCTTTATGAAGAAAATAACGAAGTATAAGTTGCATGCAAGTGTGCCATTATCGTTGTGCAAATTGCAAAGTTGTTTTATTTTATTTAGCTATGTTAATAATCTGTATGGATGGATAGAAAAGTATCATCTAGTGACACTTTTGACAAGAGACATGATTATGATTAGGCATCATAGGAGGAAGAAACCAAGGGGACAAAATGTGTTATTGTGATGGCGTGTTTCTTATAATAAGACGTCTTGCTCTTGTTTTGCTCCGTGGTGGCAGAGGCAGGGACGGACGTGTAGTGAAAGTAGAGTAAAAAAAGAAGAGAAGACCTAGAATTCTAATAATTCATTTGAGCTTTGTATTCGATCATGCTCTACATTGAAGCAAATCATATGCAGTAGTACCTTGGAATTCTCTGAAGGCTTCTTACTTTAATAGGTAGCTGCTGTAGTTTAATGTCACGGCATGTAGGACCAATTATATGCTTTGTTAAAAGAGATAAAGGCAGGCTGGTGTGAATTGGCAATGAATTCTCATGTTATGCTACTATGTAGTTCATTCGGTTAAGAGAGAGCGAGAGAGCTATTCCCTTTTTGGTATCGTTTTGATCAGTCAGACTTTTTGAACTTGATTGTACATTGTGTTTGTTACAAAACGTGAGGTTCAAATTGTACAAACGCAAGAAGTGTAGTAATTCTAGAAACATTTGAAATTTAATTGCAGCTGCAAGTCATAAGTATGGAATCTGTAATTTGATACGTTGATGATGCTGCATGTTAAAAACTCGTTGAATAACATTTAGGTTGTTGAATTTTTCAGTATGACCTTAATCATCGAAATCCTAAACATTTTTAACGTTGAAAATTTTTACTTGCGAAACTTGGAAAACATTGGAGCCTAAAGATATTGACATTTCCCCACAAATCATAGTTTGCTTTAAAATAGTAGAGTGAACATGAGGTCACGTGTGAAGCATAAGTACAGTCAATTTTCAAGTTAATAACAAACCATTGACATGCCGTCACCACACGTGCCTAGTCAATTAAACCATTTTCAAAAATAAAATCAGAATCCTTTTTTACTCTGATACGCACTCAATTTAGGTACAACGCAATGGTATACATAACGCCATAATGCACAAAGCATTCTCAAAGATTAGCCGTTAGTAATAACTGGCTTACTTTTTTGATGATACCTAACCAATTTTGTTGAGCGACCATAGCATTGCTTTCTTCCCACACAACACAAAGCAACGTAATATCACACAGCACAACGTAGCGAAACCAGTTCATTTTTCATAACTGTCCCTTTTCTGTCCCCAACGTCTCGTTTTCATTTTTCTTTCACATAATCTCAATGCGACAGCAGAGAAATCAGATCAACCAACAAACAGCCCGTCACTCCGTAGTCCATGTTGTGTAACATCCTCTACTTTTTATGTATGTAAACACGTTTGTTAAGAGCTAAGGCTTTTCCAGAAGCAGCAGCATACTCATGCGTTCTCATTTCCGATCTATGTATGCTGCTCCCTCTCCAGACTCCCCTCTTTTGAAGTATCTCTTCAGCAGTTTGGGTGCTCTTTGATGGTCACGCTACTACACAATTTTCTCTTTATTGGCTTAAAATAAACATAAATAAGCTTTATCAACTATTAAGGCTATTTATCGAGAACGGCTCGTAAGCGGATGTGGAAGGCTGGAGAAATGGAACAATTGCTTTGCCAGCTTTGCATTCGAATCTCCTACATCAGTTCAATCGCACAGTCATCCTCCAGCACCATCATCATCCTCCGTAGCAAACAGATCAACCGATACAACTATAGGAGGGCTCAATGAACACTAGCAATAATAATAAGCACAAAAACAACTTATAAAAGTGTCTCATTCTTTCCAACTGAGTGAGCAATCGACAACAATGTTTTGAAGTATCAATAATAACAAAAAGCAATGTATTCTGGTAAAGACATATTTCCATCTTAAATACGCCACTTGGCCATCGTCAACATGTCGTATTCTGTACACCAAAGAACATTATTATCATTACACTATTATTGTTATCGTCGATCCAATTCCAAGTAGAATATGGAGCCAAATACACAATACCATAACGGTACTACAATCCAAAATTTTATAGCGAAACAATGCATTTTGTAAACAGAACGATATGAAACTCTTATTTCTCCGTTACTATGATGTGAAGATGACATTATGGTTTGTATTCTTTAGCATTTTGACGAGTTTCTAAGTTTTTAGAAAATAAAGTTATAGGACATTGCTCCTATTTTTTAGGGTGCCGTTTTTGAATTTCTTCATATAAATGCATCTTACGTTGAGGGGTCCTGCAGGAATAATAAAGGGAGGGTGTGACTAATGCCACAAAGCTAACGCAAGTTAGACAATCATTGACGATGATGAAGACGATGGCAAAGAGTGAGCGAGAAAGAAAAGTTTAAAAGTAAATGGAAAACCATAATACTTTAAGAGTTTTTATCTTAATCGTTTTCTCAAATTATTATGGTTTATAAGGAAAAGCACTTAATAGTTTTATTGAAAGAGAAAAAAGATATTATGAAAGTAAAGAAACAGTCATTTCTTGGGTGTGGAACATAACACAGAATGTTACACAAGTATGAAGGAATGCATCCAAACCAGTTATTATTTCTGCTGCTGACATTTGGCACTGACTTCAACTTAGTTTCCACAAAATTCAGGAAAAAATATTTACGATTGCGCCTGACTAAATTTGGTATGCACCCCATGCACAATTTTTACTGATAGATCAGGGAAGATTGTATATTCGTATAGTAAATGATTGCCGGTCTCTGTGAAAGGTTACAATGATAATATAAATTGAATGAAGGAAATGGGAATTGACCACCTATATTTCACACTTAACTTTTCCATCATAGTTGCTTATGCATCATCATAGCTGTAATAGTATATAATATTTTATTCCGGGGACTTTGAAATATCAGTGCTGGAACTGTGAGAGGTTTTTAGGACACTTGTTTGTTAGGCATGCAATGCTGCTATAATATTTAATGCTATAGAATGCCTAAGATCCCAGAAATGGTACATCCAACTAAACCAGGTTTTCGGCGGAAAATTCTGTTGGTTGGAAGTATTGCATGATTTAGGTTGATATTGTATACATATCAAAATTGTATATATAGTGTTTACATTACATTGCATGCATAGATTACATATACACAAGTCATTTGCGCCGTTCGTGTTTACCCTGAAAGATTACACATGCACCACTGGCACATTACGGGTGCTTTGACTAAACAGCTATAAAGGATTGTTCTCGGGGAAATCTGTTTTTTTTTCTGGAGAAGAAAATTATACGTATTGTGCAATAGTTGGATAAATTTTATGCAGCGAATACATATAGGTGGAATGCACGAGTGTTTTGAGGATTATTAGATGTTATTTCGTGAGAATAACTGATTTGATGTTTTCCTCAAAAACCTAGATTACTAGCTGGCAATACAAAATAAAACGAAAACGTGTACTCCTTTTCATCCCCTTTCTCGCACATTTACACGTTACGTGGTAGTAAACAATATCGGCTTATTAAAAGCCAGAGTGTTGTGGCTTTTAAGGGAAATGACTTGAGATTTTCCAGAAATGCGTAAAATGTGTAAATTACCTATACTTAAATATTTGTGAATATAAATTAATGTAATGTTATAGCAAAACACATTATTATGAATACAAAAGTATATTAAGCCTAGTTCTTATAAATTATAGGCTCGCGTTTTGCCCATGAAGATTAGAGAAAGTGAATTTGACGACTGCGATAGGTAATTTACAAGTCGAGCTTCAAAGTAAAGTATTTTCGAGAGTTTTAAAAAGAGAAAAAAAGAGAAACTGTCTATCCGCGCATTTGGAACGCAGCTGGCAAGTTTGTGATAAGAGGAAATCATATTACCGCAGGGATCATTTGGCATCTCCTTTCTCCAACTCATACTACTGATATAGTACAGGAGGTGGAAGAGGATGTAAGAAACTCTACAAGCCTGGAATTTGGAATTTAGTTTTGAGGGAGATACATGTATACTTCGCAGCAAATAACATTGGAAATAAATATATTATGTATATAAAATGGAAGAGGAAGGAGTTTTGGACAAGAGTAATAGCCAAAGAACGAAAAATGATAGATAGATAGATGAGGAAATGAATTCCAAGATTTCTCTTCCGATTGAAGGGAAAAGGAAAGGGGATGGAGAGAGAGAACGGAGAAAGCACCTATGCTCGAGGAATCAAAAGAGATGAAGGAAACCCCAGTCACAATAATAATTTCTAGCTTGTCACTATAATAGAAACACGCAAAATCTATTAGGTAGCTCAGCAGTTGGTATGAAATTTTACCTTTCTGAAGTCAAACTGAGCTAGCTTTAAAAATGAAAGCTTTGTAACTTTGTAGAAAGTGCGTACACACCGTGAGTAAACTTAAGAAGAAAAAACAGCTTAAAGCTTAAATACTCCATCTGCTTCCACATAGCTACTGCTTACACGCCAGCTTTTTTTTATCCAAGCTTCCTTTCTCATCTGTGACCTTGCTCTTGCTGCAAGCTGCCAAACCAGATCTAGAGTTAAGAAAAGGAAAAAAAAATAAGACAAGCATGGAAATGGCAACATTGAATCGTGCAGAAGTAACACTACGATTCGGTAATAAAAAACGGCCAACTAGAAAAACGAAGCTGGGGAAAAGGGAGAAAAATCAGAGGAGGCTAGAGATGATGGGTAGCCATGTGCAAGTAAAATATAAGGCTACAAATCTTAAGCTGGAATCTTCGGAAATCATTTGAGGTTTAGCGTTTGTGTTGCGAAAGATTCAGACAAACATGTTATATACCAACTCTCATGATAAAATGAATTTGTACAAGATTATAGGCCAGGGTCATTAATCCTCTCTCCGCTTCTCAAGAAAATTCTGTGCGTGGTTTTCAGTTTTGTTCACATTGAATAGTGTAAGTGTGTGCAGCAGAAACCACAGAAAGCAGATTCAGACTGTGAGTTTTACTTTCATACAAAATCATTTCACTTTCTATGTTTTGTGGAAGATCAAACCAGAGCTACTGGCAATCTAATCGTTTGCAGTGGAAATACAAAGTAAAAGGAAAGTAATGCTAATAGAAATGCTTGAAATAGTAGCCTTCTGTGGTTAAAACTGGTTTTGATTCGATCGAGGTAATCCAAAAGACGGAAAATGAGATCTGAAAGCTGGAAATACAAACAGATATTTTAAAGTGAACAAGAAAAATCCGTTTCTGAAGGAAGAAAATGCACACCACGGGAGGTTTAGTCTTATAAAAAAAAGTTCCTAGAAGGAGGAAAAATTGTATGCGTACATCGTTTTGTAGTTTAAAGGGAAAGCACTGCTGGACGCTTTCCAAAAGAAATCCTTAATGATAGTACTATGAAATTGTCTGTAATTTTCCAAAAGAAAACGAAATAATAGAAAGCATGGTAGTGGCTTTTCAGATTTTCGATATATTATATAGGTATACGTAAGATTTCCTTCTGCCTTCTACTAGTTTCGAATAGTAGGTTAAGTAGATGAGCCAGCGGAAGTACAGATTATTAACCTAATGTTAATTTGCTTTCCATCTTCATTTTCTTCCCGTTTGCCAAATGCCATGTTGTTTTCCGAGGAACAGAGAAATGGGAAGAGGAAGCACTTAAAATAGAAAACTTTTCCATCCGAAATCTATTCTCGCTTTTCGACATTTTGTTGAATTTCAATCGACATGTGCTTACCACATTAGTACACTTACATCGCCAAACCACATGGTATTCTTATGATTATGATGACATCGACACTTTTGAACTTGTGTTTTGGCAGAAGCAATAGTACTTCATTATGATGTAATCGCGGTGGGTGCTTTGAGATCTGTGATTTCATCAGAAAATCGTGTGCCAACAAAAATGTTAGAAAATTGAAATGAGAAAAGTTGGAAAATGACAAGTAGTTTTAAAGTTACTTGTCTCACTGAACTCAACTGACATATGCAGGAACATTACAGACGAAGTGAAATTTTAATGTTTCCACAAAATCCATGTTTTCTAGAAAGTTTTTCTTCTTGTGTTTCTCCGCCTACTACCCTTCTGGTGCGTAAATTATTGTTGCTTCAACCGGAAGAAAAACAGTTTTCTCGTTTGATGCTACACTATGGCGTTAACAAACTATGTATGAGCTTATATGATATTCATCCCCTTACGCAATACTTTCGTCCTTGTTATCTGCAATCACTTTGTTTACGTTCCATTTTTCCGGAGGATGCATGAAATTGTTGAATGCTTATTGCTTTAATGGTTACAACGGCCTGGATTTGATGAAACTTGAACATTATACTGTTATTACTCGTCTAAAAGCTTAGACTGTGCATAAGTACTTAACATTATGGGTCTCTCTACCTCTCTGGAAAGGGGGTGTTAGTAGTAAGAACTGCCGGCATCCTTGTCATCAGTTTGAAACATTGTTTTATCCATAAGTCATAAAGAGTAGTGATTTGTTAGAGTAAATGAGGAAAATTAGCATAAAATAGTCATAATATAAAGTCGTAAAGAATGACCTTATCTGAATAATTGTCTTTTTGCTTCAAATTTATCCTTCCTAATGCTTTCTCTATATGTAGTGTGCATGCGTTCATAGATACACAAACCATCTATGTCATTATTTTTTCGTCTCTTCCTATCATTATCGTTGTCCCTAGCTCAAACTTTTATATGACTGGAAATGAAAGAACAAGAGCATTTATTGGAATCTTATATCACATCTTGTTCGCGCGTTCTACTAAAGCGATAATGCTGTGTTGATTTCAGTGAATGAACCAACACGGTTGAAGGATTTTAACAAAATCGTATCGTACAGTAAAATGAAGAGCATTTGAAATAAAACTGTAGTCAATGTAGAATGGGTGGAAAGGACACATTTCTTTACAATCCTGCACATTTTATATGCAGTAATTTTTTAGTTTCCATTAAAATTATTATTCTGAAAAGGCGAGAAAGGCAAACGTGTCTGTCAGATTTGTGCTGCCAGTCTCCATTTTTCCTTCTCGTTTTCACAAGAATGAATGGGTATCCGAAATTTAGGCAAATAAAAGTGTGACAAAGCTGCTCACACTAGCAGTCATCATCATCACCCTCATAAATACCTAAATACCGTTCCAAGTTACGCCTTTTTGTCGCCTTCCTTATTTTTCACACGTAAAGCGATACTACTGCAGCGCAATTTTACATCAGCAGAGTCTTCACTGACGGATTCTTTCTTCTTATAAAAGAAACTAAATGGAAAGTAGGATTGGGTTCCCAAAGGGAAAAATCTATCGTTGTGTTATCATCTCGTCGTCGTCGTCGGCAAAAATGTCTGCATTTTCCAAAGACATATACATTTTTTGGCAGATCGCAGAAATGAACTGATCTGATACTTTTCATGATAAAGTAACCTGATTCGTTATGATGATATCTAAAAAACGTAGTGCGTGCTAGTATCACCAACGTCTATGTTGCCTATGGTCTGACCTAACTATTCATATCTCCTTGATTTCCATGCAATCCAATAATGTTCAATAAGAAACACAATTTTTGTTTCCTTCGATAAATAATACTACGCTGTATCCGTCAGTATTTGAATCACGCTATGTTTTGGAACACTGCCTACTCATTTCGCGTTAGACATATTATTACAAACACGCATCTCGACTTCAACATTTTTTCACACTTCAGATTCCTTCAAAAGACTAAATCAAGCGGAATAAGCATATACTCCTTCCAAACATCACAGGTTATTTTTACACACATATTCACTCGGCATTACAAAATCTTGACTACTCCAACAAATCGTAACATTTTCACCACATTTAACGTCACGAAATTTCTCTATCATTGTAATAATAATGCAGAAAGTTCTAGGCTGATGGGAGTGCATGGAAATTATATTATTACTATTATGATAAAGATTAATACTATGCATATGTATTAGGGCTACAAGATTTTAGCCATATATACTTTTTGGCTAAGAAGAAAATCCAAAAGGTAGCAACAGCATAATATGTATGAAAAAACGGCGAACCTGCTCCGTTGCCAATACAATATTATGCCAATTTTGTACATTCATATTGTAAGAAAACACTCCCTACCTGTCTATCAGTAAGCATCGTTCACAAAACATCGCCTTTTCGCAAATATCAGGGTTTGATGCTGCGAAAAGTGAGGATAATAATGGTTCTTTTTGATTGCATGATGGGAGGAAATAGTACACAATCAACCATGCAATCTTGGTTAGCTCGAATGTAGCCCAGATTTCATAGAATTACATACTCTGGAACGTCTTCTTAAATTTATGTGAAGGGTGCTGCTGTCATTAAAGGCCTTATTTTTTCGTCTGACAACTGATTCTTTCACTTTTCCAAAAATGCATGGTTCACTTTCTCTCAGTTTTTCATTCGTTGCCTGAAATATTTTCCCCTCGTCTTGCACACTTGAGCAAGCACCAAGTTCGTTCACTCTTTTGCAGTAGCAGCCATCGCATCATTGCATTCAGGCTCTTATTTCTCAGCAGAGCCGAAATCACTTTCTTTAAAGTCTTCTCATGTTCTCCTTCTCCTTTTTACTCATTTCTCCGTCAGAATCTACTACTTTTCCCGTAAATGCATAATACATAAAAACATACAAAGTGTCTTATGTAAACTGCATAGTTTTCAGTTGTCTACTTCATCCATGCTACGACTGCACAATGAAAAGCCACCTTCCCTGCTTTTTCTGTCTCACTTCCTTCTTCGCTCATCATTTGTAATTGTGATTGTAATACGACATTTTGCATGCACCACGAGAACTGGTGCCGTTCTTGAAAACACTCTTTGTAACCTCCAATTTCTCCATCTTCTATATTTTTCGCTCATTCCATTCCGTTTTTGTTCCACTTGACCTGAATATCATTATTACATGTAACAGGAAGGAGCGGGGAGAAATTGGAGAAAAATACACAAGAATTACGTCGGGTCCGTGTTATTTGTGTGGCTTAAAAGAAAATTACATTATTTACTCTTGAACACTGAATATATCTTACTCATTCGCAGTCCAAGGTGTTCTTCATCCTTTTCACATTCAATATATTTTAAAAATGAATACATCAACATGCACGAGCGCATCTCACCAACACTTTCGCTGTCTTGTTCTTCTTTTGACAATGCTTTCTCCTCTTAACCACTAGAAAGGCTACTGGTAATAATAGTAATATATTAAGAAGTAGTTGTAGTTTATTTAGACTTATAATAAAACTAACCAGGAAACGGAAAGCGGCTATTCAGGTTCAACAAACCAAATTACATTGCAAATTTTAGCTGGGTAGATTATTCACCCACATTTTTCAAAAGCCCTCTTTGGAATAAGGATTTGCGTTGGTGGTAGAAAAAACACCGGAAAGAAAGTGGGAGGCAGCAGTAGACGAGGAGACGAAAATCTTTTGTAAACAAGTTGATTCTAAACGAAAAAAGGTAGGAAATTGAAAAACATGCGTTGAAAATATAATGCTGAATAATCCATACTCCCGGGTGGGTCATGCTTAAGCCGCTGTTGCAATACAATATTCACCTTTATGTCTATACATCTAGAATTCTAAAAGATTTGTACATCCAAATAGTAGTAATAATATTTCTATATGGAATTTAGGTTGGAATCAGCAACGCACAGTTCAACTACACTTATGAGGAACTGTAGGTAGTAAAACTACCAATAGATATTCCACTCGATCCCTCCAACGGCCCATTATAAACAACTCTTTTCTTCAAACTTGCGTATAAATTGTGTTCCTATTGTAGTAGCTTTGTATGTAGAGTCGAAAAACGATTAAGTTGTCTGCTGGAGTCCAAAACAAACTATAAAGTTCCAATTGTCCAGCGACGCGTGTACAGTGTTAGCAGATTAAAGAAGTTGTGACTTTGAGGGGAACTAGTGAAAGCATAATTTTCAAAATCAGCAACTTTGTTTGCATGTTTATTCAAAGGCTTTAGTAATACAATAATTTTCGTGCCGTACTCTTTTCTCTCTTGCTTTTTTCTCTTCTTCCGATTTGATAAATTCTTTAAGGAAAGTCGTGAACTTTTATATTTTAACGACATTGCACTCTTGTTGGCACTAATAGTATTTTATGGTGTACTTAATTCTTTACATCTCCCACTATCCGGGCTGCATTTGAACTGTTGAGTAGTCGGACTTAAGAAAGCGTTACAATTACAGCACTAGCAAAATCGCACCATTCTAAAACGCAATAATACCGTTGTTAATGGCCGTGAACGTTGTTAATTTACAGTGTGCCTCTCGTTAGACGTTGTTTTAATTGCAAAAATAAGCAAAACAAGTAAGCAGCATGTTGTTGCAAGACTAGAGCAAGTGAAGAAAATTGCATTAAGAATTGCATATTTCACAAAGTAAAGTCATCAGCCGCCTCCATCTCGTATTCATTTGTTCATTTTTTAAGAGCACGGACGCCTTCTTGCCCTGAACGTTAACAGGCTCTAGAGAGCAGAAAATAAAAAAAATAAGGGTAGCATTACAGCCAAAATTTGTGTCTTTGTGTTTTGCTGTTTTGCAGAAAAAATATATTGCTTCAGATTTTTTTTTTGTATTTTTTACTGGGAATGTTTTTCCTCACAGAGTTCTAATGGGTTCTTATTTCTTCTAGTTGGAAAGTTTATTAGAAAGATATGACTAAAAAAGTAGAGAAAAGCAGTAGTAGCGTGTACATGGTTGACTAGAAAATTAAGTGGATTGCCATGCCCATTATTATTGCTATTCTTTCTTTCTCGCTCCTTTGTGCTTTTTTGTCTTGTTGCTTTGATGCTTTTGTTTTTTGTTGTGTTTGTGTACGTTGTAAAAAATCTGTTCTGTCAAGAAGAAGACATATTCCATTCTCCTCCTGTGCCACTGTTCTTTTCTCCTTTTTTTTCTCGAGAATCTCTTTCAGTGTAGCTGTTCCTATGAAAGGGTAAAAGAACTGGCAGAGAAAAAACACTCATTTGGGTAGCAAAAAAGAACGTGAAACATAAAGAAAAATGCAAAAAAAAATGTTGAGGGAAAAGATGCAGATATGCTGGCGTCGGCGATTTCTGTCTTCCGTTTTTCTTCCTTACAAAACACAAATAAATATACAAGCAACAGAGCTGTGTGATGTTTAGTGGCTTTACTCTGTAAACAAACACACATCATGATGATCATCCGTCGTACGAAACGCAAATATAGGCAACAAAATCCGAGTGAAAGTAGAAGAAAGTGGAGGTAGTAAAAAGAGGCGAGAGAGGGATAGAGTAAAAAATCTTTACACAAAATGAATGAAAATGTAAAAATGTAACACACTGCATATATTTTAGCATTTTCCGTCTCGGCAGTGACACAATGTATGTCTTTAAAGATAATGGATTTCCTTTGGTTTTGTCTGTAAAAATAATGCAGATTTTGTTGTTGGCTCTTTTAGAATACTAGAGGCATTTGTTAATATTGGATTCTATTTTGAAGAGGTGATTACAAAATACGTTATTCTAAATTAGTAAACTCTTACCACCACCAGGAATTGCTTTTTATACCAAACCCAATTATTAATGTAGGTCGTATTCATTTATAATGATTTTCAAGTTAATACTTAAAAGCAAACGTATTATTTGAATAATTTTTTAATGCTACACGTGTTTCACATTCATCTAATGTAACTGGTGTAAAGTACGGGATTGTTTCTGGCGGAGAATAAATGAAAATTGGGTTTTACTTTGTATATGGCTAGACATGAAACTTGTATGGACAAACTTTTACAAATGCGTGTTGTTAATCGTCGGAGGGTCATACTTTGTTGTAAAAGTCACTATCTTCTGTCTAATATATTATGTTCACTTATAAAAAAAAGTATATTGCAGTTTTAGTTATGGTTCTGGTGTGAGCAATGTACCATATATGGAAGAAAAGAAATGGAAAGACGAAGTAAACAAAAAAGAAAGTACTAAGCAGTATGTTTTGTGACTCTGGAACAAATGCAAAATACTAGATATGGCTTAGAAGGAGACGGGGATATCCATAATAGGAAGTAATGCATTTTGTGTCTAGTTTAACCATAATGGATTATTTTGGTGACAGTAAAAATCTACTTGTGTATGCCTCTGCTACAATATGCTCTTGAATTTATAACGGCAGTTTGCCTAGGATTAGGGGAAATGCAGAAAAAAGTCTGTGAGAAATGGATTCCTGTCTTTCATTAAGAAAAGGAGACCAAGAAAAAGTTGTTATTGTGGAAGGTTGATGGTGACTGACCTGTACGTTTTTTATACCGATGGCCGTGACACTTTGACTTTTTCAATAAAACAGAGAGAACATTGAACATTCTTCTCAATAGTATTCCAGTATTCCCTTAGCGAAGAGTGAATCATGTAAATACAGAACAAAGGGTCCATGTATGTGTCTATCTTTGACTCGAGTCTTGAGTGACTTTCGCCCATTAAGGTACATATGCCCATTTACTATCCTTCATGTCATCTTGTCTGAAAGTACGTGTATGTGCCCACCGCTCTTAATGACTTTGCGCCGCCGCCGCATATGCCTACTGTTGAGAGAATGGCCAAAGAAGTGAACTCACCATACCAAACTTGTTGTCGATGGAAAACGGAGTGGCTGTTTTTTATGGATGATAGAATGAAAAAAGAGTATGCGAATTCAACCCTCTCCTTTTTTCTATCTATCTATACCAAGTCGGATTTCAAATACTCGGAAAAGGCAATGTGAAATAATTGTCTTCGTTTTCATAGGTTTGATTGTTGTCGTCTAAAGAATGAAAATCAGTAGCTAAATCACATTTTTGCATTCTGGTTGCAACCTTTCCCTATGTAATACGACTTTCATGTTGTAGCATTACTACTGATTATTTGCGAGTCACAAAATACTTCCTTTTAAAAAAGTGATTCCGTCTACTCGTCCAAGATATTGACTTTCTCGCTAAATCTCTTTTTACGAGCTGAAATGAAAGCGGAGGAGAGTCTCTACAAATCTATTTCGCTTTTCCCTTCCATTCTTTTGCTTCTGCTTTTCACAAAATTTGCAACAGTCACAAGCATCTGGTGTGCCCCTCTTTCTGTTGAACGCGCACTGATTGTGTGAGAGAGGTAGAAAGGTTAGACATTCACATGTAGGTACTTACAAACAAATCAAAGTGAAACCAACCGAGATTTTTTCCTTTTTTCTTGGCTTCTTCTCCCCTCTCCAAAAAGACAAGAATAGAATAGGAGAATGATATGCCATTTAGTCAAAATAGAATGGATCTATTACTTTCTGAAAGACAAGCGTGTATATACATGCTCGGTAAAGTCAGGAGTTTATAGAAATCTCAAATACGATTCTTTTGCTTTTTATCATCCATAAACATCGACAAGTCGCTTTTCAGAATAAAAAAGTTTAACTTCTTTGTGATTCTGAGCTGCTGGCTCAATTTTCTGTTTTGTGACAATGCAAAAAAGTCATCCACCTAATATACTCACCAGCGTAGTACCTATGGGGTTTCCACTCTGAAAATTTACAATTGACATGTTTTGCACAGAAAATGCCAGGAAGGCTATAGAGGAGCAAGTCTCAGTGCTCCTAGTGACATACATAATGGGGAACTTAGGTACTCAGTTGTTTGTTCCACTGCACTGTCAATACTTTTTGCCTACATCAGCAACTCTCTCTTGCCTTACCTTACATGATCTCATTTCTCTCCTCTCACTTGCTTTCTCAAAAATACCTAGAGAAAGCAAGTGAGATGAAAACGATCATCGTCATGATATAGTAATTTTTTGCATATCCTGCTTTCAAACACACATTGAGATATTATGTTACTGTCTTTCTACTTCTGCTTTCACCGATTTCTCGTGATTCATTGCTGCGAATAATATGAGTCCATGTTCTTCTTTTGCTTTCCGACTGTACATAACATTTGCTTTTTTACTACTCCTCAAAATCTAAATAGTAGCTAGATTTGTGGCGCCATATATGTGTAGTAGCGCGTTGGCAAATAGCGAGATTTGATAGTGAGCAAAGGCACAAAAAAAGAAAGCAGGACGAGAGAAATTACGAGGACAACAACCAAGAGATTCGAGACGATGTGAAGAATTACAAGAGAGGAGGGGTAGATGGAGAGGAAAGGGGATATGCAGAGGACACACAGGAGCAAGACAAAACTAACAAATCAAAACAAAATGTTTGGGAAACGTACGTGTTTTGTCTTTCTCTTTCCTCGTGTCATGCCACAGATACGTAAAAAATATGTGGAGCTGCTGTGAAACTAAACCTATTTTGCATATTATGCATGCATTACACAAATACCTATACAATAAATGTGTACACTTGGCTGCTTTAATACAGACAGAAAGGGAGTGAAAACATTCTCATGAATTGGATGGAACAAACATATAGAAGGATGAATGGAAGGGGGCATTGTTATTCTATTGAAGCTTTTAAAGAGTGTACAACAATGCTAAACTTGTGTTTTCTAGTATGAGGGAGTACCAACTCTTGCATAACTAGGCCGAACGCAGAAACTAAAACTGCGTTCTGCCAAAGACCAAAAATATTTATTTGATACTCCTGCATAATATTAGTAATAACATTACATACAGAATCCGTGTACATTCTGGCAATTGTGAAATGTCATCAGACGCAGAAACTCGTGGAACACTACATCAAAGATAAGAAACACACACGAGTTTTGTTGGTACAGACTGAACTACCTATAAAGAAACTGCACCCCCGTACAAGTACAAACTCAGAAAAGAGAGAGTTATGACAAGCTGAAAAAATAACTAACAAATGTGAAAAGTGTAGTTGCTTCCTTATACACAGTATACAGATTACATTCATACCCAAACAAACGAGCCAGAGCGAACGAACCAGATCTGCAAAAATATAGCTTTGCACATGGAGTCGTTTTCTTTGCGTAGATATTGCTTAAATATTTCTTCATAAAAGAAGAAAAACGAGAAAATGTTTCCTTTATTTATTTCCGTGAAAGAATTTTTAGCTTTACAGTTTCAAAAGCAGTATCGAATAGACAGACAGAGCTCGGTAAAAAATAAGCAGACTTAACTGCTTAAAGTTTTCTTGTGTATGCTTCCATGCATGTATCATATTGTACCTATTCGCCATGTAAATAAAGATGCCTGAGAACTCTTACACACCAGCACACTACTGCCACCCAGTACGAAGAAAAATGTCGCAAAAAAATCAGATACTACCTGCTTACTACTGGATGACTCGACTACTTCTTTTCTCTCCTATTGTATATTATATCTAGGCATGTATTTTATCTACACCTATGATTCATGGTTTTGTCCCTATTTCACATGAAAATATCCCGCAAGGGAAAAT